>WAAG01015810.1:92968-116696 GCA_013390105.1 Tichodroma muraria | reverse complement strand
CGGCGGGGGCGCAGCCCGAACCAACCCCCCCGGCCGGGGCAGGGGCTCGGCGTAGGGCGGGCGGCACGGCCGCGCCGGGTGATGGGACACCCGCACGGCTGTGCCAATGCCAAGCCGGGTGATGCGGCCACACCGGTGACACCCGGTGACACCCGCTGGCGCCGCCACGCCGGGTGACACCGTCACACTGGGTGAGAGCAGCGCGCGGGTGACACTTACTCTGGTGGCACCGGCGGGGTGGCATGCTCAGGAGAGGGTGAAGGGAGCACCCACTGCTCCGGTTCCGGAGTGGCAGCGGGCATCCTGCCTCGCCCCGAGGCTCCTGCTCCTCATGCTGCTCCCAAAGGCGACACCAGCCGTGCCGAGCCGAGGACATCCCCGCCAAGCATTCCCGTCACTGCCGGCCCACGGCCCGGGGACCCTGGCCGGGCTGAGCGGAACCCGCTGCCTCCAGGAGATGCCGGGGCCACCACGGAGCCACCGAGATGCAACTTTGTGCTGCATCGAAGCCTCTGCCTTCCTTACGTAACACGGCTGCTGCTGGCACGGTGCTCGCCTCCACGTCCTGCACAACTTCGGTGCAACGTGGAATTGATCTCCGCTCCCTGGAATGGCTCTGCCATTATCGTTAGCTGAGGAGCCTTTTCTGGGATCTCAGGCCAGGGGTGCTGGAATGTGGCCTGTCTCTGTCCAGGGCCATGGCTGGGAGGTGACAGCACCCACTGGGTGCCCCGTGTGGCCCCAGCCATGCGGTGTGTGTTGGGAGCAGTGCTGATGTTTGGGGCCCTGCCCCAGCGCTGGCACAGCCCCTGTGCAGGTGGGTTTGGTCAGGTTTGCAGTGGGGTGTCCATGCTGGCACAGGAGGCAGCTCCTGGGCTGATCCCATGGAGACGGTGCCCAGAAAACCCCAGGGCTCTGCAGCCCAAGGCTCTCTGGCTCTCTGGAGTCAGGCAGGCAGCGTGTGGGCATGGGGGCTTGTGTTTCTTGCTGCTCTGATGGTTTCTCCCTGATCTGAGGTGTTGCCTGCATCCCTGGGGCAGCAGTGGGGCTGTGTTTGTGCTGTGCCACCCTTGAAGGGTGTGACTCTGACCTGGGGACCCCGAGGCTGTTGGACCCCCAGCTCTGTTCCCCCTGTGCCTTTGTGTTGCCATCGGCTCTGACTGAGTGCGGCTGCTGTGCCTGAGCAGTTCCCCTTGTAGGGCAGGAGCCACCCTGAATACACATCACCCTTAGGGAAAGCTCTGCTCCTTCCCTAACATGCTCCAGTCCTGCAGGGAGCACGGGGGTTGTGCCGGCCTCGGGGAGCACCCCTGGGACCCAACTCTGTGGTTGCATACCGGGAACCAAGGCCTGGGCGGGAGAAGCGGGAGTGTCTGGAGGGATGCCAGCCATGGAGATGGAGGAAAGTTATCTTGAGATTCCCGGGAGGCTGTGACATGCCACGTGGACTGCAGATCCTGGGATGGGGCACGCAAGGCAGCACGCTACAAGGAAGTAGGGTGGAGAGGGAGGTCGGGTGTGTGGATGTTCCTCCCTGGGGTGTAACACTGCCAGAATCCTAGGTCTCCAGCCCTGCAGCATGTCCCTGGTGTAGGGTCAGATCCCATCTGCAGCCCATCTCCATCACCATTGATAAGGAAATGTATGTTGAGAGGCTGCAGGACCTCGGCAGGAAGGGCTGGGGAGGGTTTGGATGGCTTGCCTGGCTCATAAACCCATCCTGCTACTTAGAGTCAGTGCTCTTACTGATGAGCTGGTGAAATCAAACATGCCAACCTGACCTGTCCCTGTTGCCACCATCCTGGCCTGCTCCTGTGGCCATGTGCTGGCCCTGTGGCCATGTGCTGGCTGAGCTCTGGGCTCTCCCACAGCTCAGTCTCTGGAGGGAGAGTCACTTCAGAACCTTCAGATGGAGGGGATAAGCTGATGTGCTGCTAGATAGGGCAGTGAATTGTCTACTCTCAGTGTGTATTCACTTAGCAGCCGGATTTCAGACATGATAAGGCAGCAACTTAGGAGAGAAACTGGAGGACGATCAGGAGGGGAGATGATCACTGGGACGGTGGGAGATGGGGTCTGGGTCTCCCTGCTGCCTTTTGTTTGGGTATTTGTGGAAGATGCTGTTGAGAGCACTGGGGATTTACTCAGCATGGGCTGATGTTGGGCTCCTTATCCACTGTCCCCTCCCTGAGGAGCCAGTGCCTGACACAGTCCCAGCGCATAGCTCCGACTGTGTCCTGTGCACTGACCCCAGCAGGGATCCCACGGGGCAGCCCTTTCCCTAACACCTCTGGGTTTCTCTCTCCAGAACCTCCCTCCAGCACGGCCTTTCAGGATGATGGGCCCAGGAGCGCCGATGGGGACCCTCCCGCCACGTGGCTTCTGACCCAGGGGTGCTGCCGGGCACCGCTGCCAATGCAGAAGCTCCCGGGAGCGCAGGGCAGAGCCGCCGCTCCGCTCGCCCATGGCAGCCCCTTCCGGCCGCGCCCCGGCCCGGCTGCATGGTGTGGGTGCCCCTGAGCCCCACGAGCAGTGACCGCCGGGCCCCGCTGCGCGCTCCCCGCACCACCACCATGTCTTTGGAGTGGCTGATGGACTGGAGCTGGTCCCTGGACGGACTCCGGGATTTCATTGCCACCGGAATCCAGTCTTTCCGCGACTGCGACGCCACAGCCCTGGTGGCCGTCGCCTGCCTGCTGGTCCTGTTCGTGTGGTACTGCTACCACGTGGGGCGGGAGCAGCCCCGCGCCTACGCCACGGTGAACGCGCTGATGCAGAGTGCCGAGGCCAACGGGGTGCAGAACGGGTTCGTGTACTGCCAGTCGCCCGAGTGTGTGCGCTGCTCGCACCACGACGGCCTCAACCAGAAACTCTACCACAACCTGCAGGAGTACGCCAAGCGCTACTCCTGGTCTGGCATGGGCAGGATCCACAAGGGCATCCGCGAGCAGGGCCGCTACCTCAACAGCCGGCCCTCCATCCAGAAGCCAGAAGTCTTCTTCCTGCCCGACTTGCCCACCACGCCCTACTTCTCCCGGGACGCTCAAAAGCACGACGTGGAGTTGCTGGAGCGCAACTTCCAGACCATCCTGTGCGAGTTTGAGACCCTGTACAAGGCGTTCTCAAACTGCAGCCTCCCGCAAGGATGGAAAATGAACAGCACGCCCAGCGGGGAGTGGTTCACCTTCTACCTGGTGAACCAGGGCATGTGCGTGCCCAGGAACTGCCGGAGATGCCCACGGACGTACCGCTTGCTCGGGAGCCTCCGTACCTGCATTGGCAACAACGTCTTTGGGAACGCCTGCATCTCCGTGCTGAGCCCGGGCACCGTCATCGCCGAGCACTATGGACCCACCAACATCCGCATCCGCTGCCACCTCGGTGAGTGTCCGGCGCCATGGTTCGCGTGTCGGGAGGGTGCGGAGAGCTGCGGCTGTGCCTGGGTGCAGGAGCCCCAAAAAAGCCTCTGGCACCCCATGCTCCTGAGGCTCAGACACCTGCTCTGCTTTGGCCTGAGGGAGGTTTTGGGGGCTTTGGTGGTGACAGCATCCTGAGGAGGGGCTGGTGCTCAGTCTCTGGGTACCTGACATCCCCATGTTCTCCAGATTAGCAGCAGGGGGGTTTCCCCTCCTCCTCCTGCTGACCCAGGGCCGTGGACTCTTGCTGGTGTGCGATACAGGGATGATTTTATAAAGGGGTCTCTGAACATCCCAGTCTCTGCAGGCAGGTCCCTCTCCCATCCTGGGACGTGGGGCAGCCTCGGACGCTGCTCCGGGACTGCGTTGTGCCACTGGCAGCTCCCCTCTCCTGGAATCTCGGGTGCTCTGCACGGGACATGGGTGAATGGGAGCAGAGATGCTGCTGTGGGGGTTTGCAAAGCTGTAAGTGAGGGTGGGGAGGGTCCTGGGGTGTCCCCTGCTGTGGGTCAGGCGCTGGGTTGGTGGCACAGTGCTCGCCGCTCGGCGGGCAGGGACGGGGAGAGCCCACACGGCACAGATGGCCGGGCTGGCACAGCACCGACCGTGCCGGGGGAGGCACCGCACGGGCCCGGCTGGCAAACACCAACCGCGCCTGTTCAGCCAACAGCTCGGGTAAACACACCCAGGCAGCGCTGGCCATTTGTTTGGAATGGGAATTGTTTTCGGAGCCGATCCCAGGAGCTGCTGGGCAGCTGGGACCTGCCCTTGCTGGTGCCAGGAGGAAGCCTGTCACTGACCACTCTCTCTGGGGCGCTGGGGGGTGTGCTCCCCTCGTGAGGGGCTGGGAGAGGTTCCTGGGAGGAACCAGTGATGTCCGAGTGGTCTCAGGTGAGCATGACTGGAGCACACGTGCCTTGGGCAGAGGAATGACATGGGTCATTCGCTTGTCCTTCCACTGGGACTCTGCACTGGGCCGGGGGCACACTGGCACCCCCAGCTTGGTGCTGGGAACGCTGCTGTTGCTGTGCCCAGGGCATGGATGTGTTTAAGACAACCTGCCCTTTCATGCAGCTGGATCTGCAAAACCAGCACAGCCATCAGTGGGTCAAGTCACTCCCAAAGATTTACTCAAGGCAGAGGCAGCATCCATGGGCCAGGGCAGCATCCCGAGGGTGCGGGTGGGATGGAAGGGCTGCAGGCTGCTCCCTCTCCACATCCCCCAGCAGCTCAGCTTCCCTGTTCCAGCACCTCCAGCTGAGGCTGTTGTGCAGGGAAATGGCTTTGGGTTTTGCAGCCTTTGAAACAGCAGCTTTGTAGTCCCAGCTTTGCCGGGCAGCTGGGAGTCCCTGCTGCGCTCGCTGGGTTTGGCATCGCTCTTGGATCTGTCCTGCTCATTTGCTGCATCGTTACCGTTCGGGAGCCACGTGAGCCCTGACCCCTTTCTCCGCCACGGCCGCATCTTCGGGGCAGGATGGCTCTGCAGCAGCTCCAGCGTCCCCAGCACTGTGGGGGGTGACAGTCCTGGTGCAGGTTGATCTGTGATGGGATCAACCCCTGTCAAACTGCTTTGGCTTGTGCTGGTATTTTAAGAAAAGACCCATTTTATTTCTGTGATTGTCCTTCATGTGGCCCTCACAGAGCTGCTTCCCTATGAGTGTTTTGTGACCCCCCCTGGGTTTTTGTCCTTGCAGCCCTATGGGTCACCCTGAGGCAGCACCTTGGGTGGGGACCGAGGGATGGGGCAGGTCTGTGGGGAGCTTGTGGAAGAGCCACAATTGAGCCCATTTTCCAGCCCCAATACAATTCCTACTCCCCCAGCCTTGCCTGGGGCAGGGTCATTGCTGCAGGGCTGGAGGAAGGAGCAGGTAGGATCTGCCTTTGGTCCTGAAGTTGGAAAATATCCCAGGAACCTGGCTTCCTGTGCACACCTCGAGGCCATGGGCTCTGGAGACTGGGAAGCTGTTCCAGATATGAAAGTAGTGCCTGTGGTGCTGAGCCTGACAGTGAAAGGGCAGGAGGGAGTAGACAGGGAGTGGGCAGGGGCTGAGCTGCTCCAGGCTTGGGGTTCAGGTCACTCCCTGCAGGGGAGCAGCCCCTCAGCAGCAGCATGGGGCTCACATAGAGCTCACTGTTTGCTCCCTGCTGCCCCACCACAGGGAACTCGGCACGGCCTGACCCTCCCTGTCCTCTCTCTTTGTGCCTGAAGGTCTGAAGACACCCAGCAACTGCGAACTGGTGGTGGGGGGTGAGCCCCAGTGCTGGGCTGAGGGCCGGTGCCTGCTCTTCGACGACTCCTTCTTGCACACGGCGTTCCACGAAGGTGAGTTCAGCATGTGGGGCCTCGTGGTGTCCCCTCTGGTGTTGGGGACTGGGGACAAGTTGGGGGGGGCATCGATGCCCAGTCTCTCCTGCCCCAGCAGGGCTGGAGTCCCTGTGTTCTGTGGGGCTCAGGCCCCTGCTGCCCTGGCCTGCCCCAGGTGGGAGCAGCCCTGTCCCTGGCATGTCAGGGCTCCCCATGACCACTCTCCCTCTGCCTCACGGTGCTGGGGCTTCCTGGCACCCCTCTCCTGGCACGCCCCTGGAGCCCCCTCAGCCAGCCCATGGCTTGCTCCCATCCTGACTTGCTCGTGGTGCTGTCACAGCACTGCCAGCCCAGCACAGGGCCTGCTGACCCTCTCCCCGCCACAGCAGCTCAGCTTCACTGCCGAGCTCTGATGCCACGGCCTCGGCCTCCTCTGGCCCTGTTGTAGCTCGGTGCTGACGTGCCTTTGTCTCCCACGCCGGGGAACAGTCTCCTGTTCCGGGGAACAGTCTCCGATGGATTGTTCCTCCCTCCACCGCTGACGGAGGCTGTTCCGCTCCAGCTCTCCCGGATTACCCGGCATTAGTTGCCCGTGGCACAAAAGCATCAGACAGAGCTGTTCTACACAGGGGAGCGTGCAGAGAGAGTGGGAGAGCAAAAGCTGTTGCTTCCACATCAGACCTGCTGTGGGATTGGGAAGCACAGCTCCGTGCAGGGCCAGGAAGGCCGGAATGGCGCAGCAGCTACTCCCTGCACGGATCCAGGCCGCAGCTGCAAGGAGGCCCTGCCTCAGGAATCCTCCGGGCAGGAGGAATTTGAATCCTCCAAAGCAGCCCCGGCAGGGAGGAGCCTGCTCCTCGTCCCTGAGTTCCCAGTTGTTTACTGGGGTTGCACTGGGGAGGTGCCTTCCTGCCCTCACTTCACCCCGTGCTTCCATCCCCCCAGGTGCCCCGGAGGAAGGTCCCCGCGTGGTGTTCATGGTGGACCTGTGGCACCCCAACGTGGCCGCGGCCGAGCGCCAAGCCCTCGACTTCATCTTCGCGCCGGGACGATGACGGCGCTGCCCGGCCTGGTGGGTTCAGGGCAGCTTGGCCGGGGCCTCTCCCGGCACATGGCCTCGGTGCTCCCTCCCGGGGGTCTTGTAAATGGAAACTGTGACGTGTATCTGCGCCCATCTCCTTCCTCCATCCTTGGCTTCAGGGATTCTTTTCCAAGCGCCGGCGCCTCGGCCTAGACGGGGTTCGCTGTCCCCCTGCTCCTTCGTGTTCTGTTGCTACTGTGTTTCGCGGTGTTCAGAAGTAGAGTAACAAACCCAAGGGTGCTCGTTTGAATGTAATGTAAAATTTTTCTCGTGGTCATCAAAGGAACAACACACACACACACACACACCATAACAGCCAACCGGCCTGCCCTGCCCGGCTGCGGTCCCGGATGGACGGACAGACGGACACTGGGGGCTGCCGCGGGCACTTTGCTCCCCCCAGGCTGGGTCTGATGGGGCAGGCAGGGCACAGCTCTGCCCACAAAGAGCCCTCCTGGGGCTCCTGCTTTCTCCTCCATGTGCCAGCCCTCCTGCCCTCAGAAACCCCTTTTTGTCATCCAGGCAGGGAACAGAGTCCATCGCCAGCCCAGCAAGGCAGGAGCCCTGACCTCCACCCTACTGAGGGAACAGCACACACAGTCGTGCTCTTCAGTCTGACCAAGGGCTTTAGCAATTGCCCAGATCCCTTCCTTGCTCTGTCTGCAGCCCTCAGTTTTCCCAGCTCTAGCTGGGAGGCCCTGCAAGGGCAGGGATGCTGTTTGGGAACAGAGGATGGGGGTTTTGTCTGTCTGTAGGAAGAAAGGAGGTCACCATTCCTTCTGCTGCTCCATCTTCTCCTTTACTCAAGCCAGGGCAGGCACACACAGTGGCAGTTCCCATGGACCTGACACCACAGGAGAGGCTCCTAAGGGGGGTTAATTCTGCAGCCTGAGCAATGAGCCCCCACCCTGGGGTCCTGCCCACCCAGAGACCACCACGCTTTTCCTGAAGTCCCCCAGCACCAGGGTCTGTTTGGGGCCTGGGGGCTGGTTTATAACATGCCCCCCAAAGCACAGTGTGTGGTGGATGCTCACAGCTCTGGCTGGGGACCCTTTGCCTTTGTGCCCTGCCCGGGAGGGACCAGCCCTGTCCCCCAACAACTTCTTTACAGACTTTTCAGTGATTCGATTGCAAGATAAGGCAGAGATTTCAAATACATCTGAGATATTTTTTACACCCGTCTTGTTACAGACTACCTGAAGTGCATGATTTCTACACGCATTGGCTACCAGGACACAGGCCCTGGGGAAGCAGGCTGGCTCTGTCCGAAGGTTGGTAACATTCATACAGTGGATAAGCAAAGATTATCAATAAACAGTTGTGCTGAAAACAGAAGGGGCTTTGCCTGCTGCTCTAACGAGTCCAGGGTCAAGCAAACACTGAGGGGTTGGGTCCTGCTTATCTGGCTGCCGGTGGGGAGAAGTGGCCTGGAAAGAGCAGGAGCTGCAGGGTGGGAGGGAGCACGGGCCTGTTTGCCAGTGATACAGTGAGCAAGGGTAGTGCTCTAAAATACCCAACACACGGAAACTCTGTCCTGACCGGTAACAGCCTCCCAGGCTTGGATTTGGCCAGGCTGGATGGGGCCCCTAGCAACCTGGTCTAGTGGGTGAATGCCCATGGCAAGGACTTGCAAATGGATATTTGAGGTCCTTTCCAACCCAAACCGTTCTGGGATTCTGTGATGTCAGTGGAGCCCAGGCTGCCAAGGAGCACAGGGATCTCCCACAGCCTGCCGGTGGGGCACAGGTGTGGGTTCCAGCCCCACTGCCTGGCCCAGGGTAGCAAGAGACTGTCCCCATCCATCCTCAGGGGCACCTCAGGAGCACCGAACCTCCCCAGGCCCCACAGAAGTCATCAGCCTTGCCAGAGCCTCCAAAAACCATTTCAGGAATTGCTTCCAGCTGCCTGCACTGACACATCAAAGGCAGCAGCTTCCCAGGAGCAGCTCGAGGGCAGAGGGTGCTTCACAAATCCCACCCAACTGCCTGAAAACCAATGCCTCATCTCCTCAAGCACAAAGCCAGCTTGGCAGGGCAGAAATTGCTCCCCACAAGCCCCCCTGGCCCTCCCTGGCAGCTCTCAGACAGGCCCAGCTGCTCTTCATCCCCTGATGCTCAAAATGCCCCTTTTTTTAAGCATCCTCTCCAGCACAGCCATCGCCCTGTGGGCCAGGAGCTCTCTGTGTGCTGTTCCCTCCTGACCAGCACAGGGCTGGGTGGGCAGGCATGGGCTGGGTGGGCAGATGCAGCCCGAGCAGCTGAAGGAGCAGAGCCAGCCCAGCTGTTCCTGGCCGGCAGACGGCTCAGCAGATTGCAGCGCAAGATCCCTGACGGCAGCAGGCACGAGCATCCATCCAGTTTGTGCTTTGCTGCTGTGCCAAATCTCCCTCCTGTCCCTCTCAGGCTCTTCCTTCCACTTCTCTGTGTTTCCTGCTAGAGCAAACAACCACTTCCCAAGTGCCCAGGCGGGATCCAGGCAGATCTCCCTGGGGAGCAGAGCAGGCTGGAGCTGCTCCTGGTGCTCCAAGGCTTCCTCTCCTGGGAATTGCAGAGGGAACCCAGATCTGCTGAGGGCACAGAAGGGACAGACAGAGCAGCATCTCCCAGAGGGGTCACTTGGCTCAGCTGAGCAGGGATCCCAGAGCACACAACCCTCATCCCTCCTGCATTCTCCCACCCCCAAAGCCTCCTTGATGTTATTCCTCACAATGGTCCCTGTGCTCCCTCCAGAACCAGAGCAGTTTGTCCATCACCCAGTGGAAGTATGCAGGGAAGTCACCAGGGAAACAGCACCTTATCTTGTGCCATCTTCCACATGGATGTCACTGAAGCAGGAGGTCACCAGGGTGGCTCCAGCTCAAGCTTCCCATGGAGTTTCCATTCCTACGCTGCCAACAGGCTCCTGACAGTCCTTCCATGCCCAGGATGGGAGCAGTGCCACACGACTCTGCTCCTGCTGAAACACCTCAAATGCCAGGGCTGGTAGCTGGGTGGCATCTGTGCCCAGCCACCTCCAAGTAAGCAGCTGGATCGTCCTCTGGAGTCCTCTGAAATTCTCAGCAATGTTGTCAGAGCAGCCCTGGGGTGGCAGAGTGACCTTGGGAACTGTCTGTGCTGGAGTGGGGACCAGAAACTGTGGCAGTGGTGAACTTCCCATGCCCAGCTCTGACACTGGCATGAGCCTGCTCAGCTCCTCCCCATGTTCATGTCTCTGCTTACCATCTCTCGGTGACACCAGTCTATCCGTCAGTAAGCTTCCAAGCAGCTGCTCTGCAGGAATGATTGAACCAACAGGCTCTGCCTGTTCAACCCCAGCACTGCAGGAGCCACCCTTGGCACGGAGCTACACAGGGAACAGCTCCCCCAACCCAGCCTATCACACCAGGAACCACAGACATGACAACAACGTGACTCTGGCTGCTGACACACAGTGCTGGGATGAGCCTTGGAGACTCCTTTATTTCCACAGTCACACTGAGGGGTGTGTCTGCACCAGCAGCAGGTTCCAAGCCCAGCCAAACACAGGTATCCATCCCTCAGTCTGAACAGCCACCACCACGGCCACCCTGGCCACCACTGACTGGGGACACTGTCAGAGCAGAAAGGGAACAGCTGCTGAGAGGATACAAAACCTCTTTGGTCCCATCAGCTCAGAGACGAATTTGGGGTCTTCAGAGTGTGGGCAAACAGAGCAATAAGAGCAGTGAAGTGAGGTCCTGCAGCAGGAGGGAGGGAGCACAAGGCTGAGGGACACTCGCACCACCATCACCATCACCCAGCACCTGTGAGGCTGCAATCCAGGCACAGGGCACAAGGAAGACAGGGCTGGGCTGGATCATCACTGACCAGGCAGGTGTGGAGAGACAGGGACATTCCTCCAGAGTTATGGCATAAAATCCTCCTGAGAGTACCCAAAGGCGGATTGTGAGCTCTGCAGCTCTTGTTCAGCTCCCGTGTGAGAACAGGCAGGCACTGCTAACCAAGGTAAGGCACTACATCATGGCAGTATCATTCCCATGGATTAAGGGATATAAATAAAGCCAAAGTCTGAACAGGGCAAGTGCAGGCACAGACAGTGGCTGACTGACATCTCTGAAAGCCAGCACTGCCCGGGGGCTGTGTAACTCAGAGCAAGGTGAGGCTTTACCTCAGATCAAGGCACGTGGGAAGTCTGCAGAGCACCAAGAGAGTCCCTGTAAAGTCCATGTAAACCAAGCGCCCCAAGACGCTGTGTTCTGTCCTCAGTCTTTGGTAAATGCTGTCAGTTACACCTGCACTGGCCCAAAACGTGCTGCAGACAGGGCAAGGAATGTCCCTTCCTCAGGGCCAGGCAGGCTGGAGACCCCACAGGGGCAGGGCAGGGCCTCCTTCCTCTGTCGGCATGAATAGCTGAGATTTTCCTTACTGGAGATGAACATTCCGCAGGGCTGAGCCGTTGTCCAAGCACAGCAGCTCACAGCAGGTTTACCCCATGCTTCAGCAGCTTCTGCTTGGCCTTGCTGGGCAGGCTGAAGGCGCTGTCGTGCGGGTTGGGGACGCCCGAGTTGCGGAGCGGAGCTCCCAGCTGCTGGAAGTAGGTCTCGTGGACAGGATTCCGGCAGGCATACACAGCTGTGGAGGCATTCCTGGAGGGGCAGGGAAAGGCAGGGGTCAGACCGACAGCTCTGGGAGAGATTCACAGCTGGGCACTGGGCTCCCAAGTTTTGAGAGGGACTTTCAGGTGTCTCAGCACAGGAGCATGGAGCTGAACAGGCACCAAACCCCTGAAGGCAAGAGGGAACGAGACCCTCCTTCTAAAGGGTCCTGGCATCCTTAAAAGGGAAAGTGAAATATCACAAAATCATTTAATTTGGGAAAGATCTCCAAGACCATCGAGTCCAACCTGTGACTGAGTCCAGCTCAGTGCTCTGGACTGGGTGACGAGGTGGGGATTGGTCACAGGTTGGACGTGACGGTCTGGGAGAGCTTTTCCAAACTTAATGATTCTGGGATTCCATGTGTGGCCACGCTCCAAAGATTGCCCTTGCTGCCAGCCAAGCCCAGGACACACGAGCCTGGAACACTCCTTGTGCCTGACATTCCTCTTCTCCCACTGCTGCTGGCCACAACCAAATCCCAGCACAGCACCTCACTGCAGAAACCACGTGTTCAGTCACAGGTGTGATGAAGCTCAGAGAAGAGTCAGATTCGGTCACCACCAAAGCCATGATTAAAAATATTAATTAAGACTAAGATTCCCCCCTCCTGGAGTATTTCCTGCAGGAGGGCTGGCAGGGAGCAAAGCCAAGGACCCTGGATTCATCCTCGAAGGAGGAAAGCAGCAACTGTTATGTTTGCTGACACTCTTCTGTGACAGCTCTCCATAAAAGAAAGCAGTTTTAGTCATCTTGTTACTCAGGCTGATTCACACATGGAGTTGCTTTTTTTGGGGTAACAGGGAACACGCCAGCTTAGCCAGTCAGTTTAGGATTGGATTTAAGAAGCCAGTGAAGCTCATGCTAAACAAGGAGTTCTCCAGCACTGAAGTGTGTGATTCACATTCCTTTGGCAAGCGGTGCCAGAGCAGTGAAACCGTGTAATTCCCAGGAGCATCTTCATTTCATCACGTTTTGGACAAACAAGCAGGACCAGGTGGGGGGAACCTGTGCACTCCCAGCTCAGTTGAGGAAAGGGGTGTCCACTTCAGCCATGGCCTGGGGAAGGGCTCTGGATGTCAGGAAAAGCTCTGGATTTCGGGAAGGGCTCTGGCTGGGATAAGACCATCCTGCCGGCGCATCACAATTGAGTTTGCCACGCACATTGCAGTGTGTTTCCAACCCAACAAGCTGTGCAAGAAAACAATATCTAGGTTGCCAATTCTGTGCGCCTTTGGCTCCCTGCCGAGACACAAATTTATTAGGAACAGCTAAATTTAAAACCATGTCTTAGAACCTTATGGTGCCAGGAACTGGCAATTGTGTGAGTGTTACATCTTAATCCAAGCCATGGCACCACTCAGCTGTGCCCTCAGTCCACCCTCCTGGTGCCACTGCAGCCTCTCAACATCCAGGCAGAGCATGAAGGAACCCACAAGTCAAAGCAAACTTAGGGAATAAAGTGATGTGACTGATCCTTGAGTGTGGTCACAACCAGTGTGGAAACCCAGCCAGCCTTGGAAAAGGTTCTGCCCTTCTGTGACCACCCCTGTGCCTGGGACAGGAGGGTTGTGAGCACCATCTTACCTGATGATCACTTCTGAGGCCGTGGGGAGCTGGCTGAAGTCGGAGTGGATGAGTGTGGCCGCCCTCAGGAAGTGCCGGTCCAGTGGCCCGGGGGTGTGGGGCAAGTTGGCTGCACGACAGGAGAAAGGGGTGTCAGAAACCCACTCTGCAGCGTGCCCCTGTTCACTGAGCAGGAAAAGGCTTTGGAGCTCGCCACAGACCCTGAACAGCAGCAGAACAGGCTGAGAACACCCTCAATCCCAACAGACAAAGCTCCCCCAACAGGGCCTTTCATCTGGGCTCTGTTGTGGGAGCCCTGCTGAGGAATGCTCCTGAGAAGGTGTCTGAGGAGTGAGAGAAGATTCCCAAAAACGCCATTCTCCTCACTGTTCCCTCCTGCAGTCCCAGGAGACGAAGGCTCACCTGTGAGGACGTTCTGGACGCAGTCATAGTGTGTGAAGCTGTAGTTTGTCCTGGCTGATGCCGAGTCCTTGGGCAGAGTCTCCCTCAGGTGAACCTCGAGGCCGTTTAGGGAGGCCAGGCTGCTGTGGTACTGCAAGCAGAGGGAAAGCAAAAGCTCAGAGCCTCATCTGTGCCTCACCTGGGCTTCAAGGAGGTGCTGGAGGGAGTTTAGGTGACAGAAGGACCAGACCCTTCCTCACTCTGCTGTCCAGGCTCCTCCCTAGAATGGCTGGGAAACTTGGGTATGGAGGGAAGCAGACAAGTCACAGAGCTGCCAAGGCAGTGATGGGGCTCTGAGCGACCTGGCCCAGTGGGAGCTGTCCATGCCCATGGCAGGGGCTGGAAAAGGATAGGCTTTAAGGTCCCTCCCAGCCCAAACCAGTCTGGGGTTCTGTGACTCAGAAAAGAGCCCGCCAACCTGAAAATCAGCCATTAAGCCACCTGATGCTACTAATTACAGGAAAATGCAAGGCCCCATTAATTTACCATCAACCATTACTCTCCAGGGCTCATTTCACATGATTTACAGCCCCAGCAAGGAGCATTCCTTTGCTTACCCTGGGCAGTACAAACATACACAACAATGTGCTATATGAATGCCAAGCTGCTGTTCTGGATGGATTTCCAGTAGCCCAGAGGCCCTGATCATGCTGAGGCTCCCTGGGCACAGGCAGGGCACAGGCAGGGGTCCTCCACCACTCCTGGGAAGATTAACTCCATAATCCTCATCCTGCCAATGCGCTTTCCCCTACTGGGGAGAGGATCAAGCCTTTGTTCAGCAGGATTGCAGTGCCTGGCCTACCCTTGACCCCTGTCACGGCACAGATTTTTCTTTCTGTGCAGTGAAATGGAGGGATAAGACCTAAAGAGCAGCAGGAGGCGAGGCCAAGAGCCTCCCACTCCACAGGGAAAGTCTGGGATGGAACCCGCCCTCCCAGAGGTTCACAGCTGCACAAGTAGCATATTTTACCCTTCTTTGGTGTCATTTGGGGGCCTCAAAGCATTCAAAAAAACATTAATTATAACTCAGCTTTGACATCCCTGAGAGCTGAGGGTCATTTTTAACCTACAGATAAACAAAGGGACAGACAAGCTGAGGTTGTGCCTCAAATCCACCAGCAGCAGAGCCCAGCTGCATCTCCTCGGGCACTGCTCTTCCTCCTGGGACAATGCAGGGCACCTCTCCTAAGGCGTAACACACCTGCAGCCAGGGGAGGGTACAGCAGAAGAGCCCAGTCACAGCCGAAATCCAAGCTGTGTGACAGTGCAGTTTGGTGAGATGGAAGTAGGATGTTTGGGAAAAGAGGAACCTGAATGGAATGAGAGCTTGTCAGTCCTGGGGCAAGACATCAAGGAAAATGGACTGTGCAATCCCTGTGCAATAGGGATTCCGCTCTCCAGCATGACAATTCCCACCTGCCTGTGTTCCCCCTGCTGTTCCAGACAAGCAGAAAGGGGACAAAGTGCCATGTCTGGTGCAAAGGGCCCCAGCTGCACCTCCGGGCTCACTGATTTGGCAGCAATCCCAACCCAGGCACATCAGCCCTGCTGTGCAGAGCAGACATTCCCCAGCTCCTGGGGCCCCAGATGTCCCACAGCTCCGAGGGGAAGGAGCAACCTTGAGGCTCTGCATTAGTCTGAGCTTCCCTCCACCTTCCCGTCTGGCTGGGTAAGGAAATTAGGTTGTTCCTATGGCAACTGGCATATCAAACAGGGCTCTGCAGCTTTGACTCAGCTCCTGGTAGGGAGGCAGAGGCCAGGCAGCAGCTCTGCAGCTGATGCTTCCAGAGAAAGATGGGGGGCCGGCACATCCTGCCCTTGCAGCCCCATTAGCTCTGCTCACAGGGGAGCCGGGGCACACAAACCCCACCACAGGGAAATCTGGGATTGCTCTGGTGTTACCCAGGTGCAGTGCCCACACGGCATCCCTCTCCCCAGCCCCAGGGAGCAGCCTGGAGGCTCCACAGCCAAGGGAACCTCTCTGGGACCTGCTGCCAGGCACGCCTGCGGTGCTCCCCGAGGCAGACGCGGTGACGTGCAGGGTGGGGGCTTAACAGAACCAACCTCGCTTCCCAAAAAGCACCGAACTGACGGGGATCCCCAGCGAATCCCAGCTCCAGCGCAGGCCCCTGGCAGCCCGCGGGTGTCTGTCACACCCACACGCTCTGCTCCGGTGCCGGCACTGCCAGACAACAGCAGCACCGGGAGCTGCCTGTGAGACGCGGCTGTCCCCGCTCCGCTCGCGCTCCGACAGCTCCCACGCAGCCGCGGCTGCCGAGCCCGGAGCCCGCAGCCTGGCACAGCTCGGAGCAGCTGATGGAGGGCCGGGGACCACGATCCAACGCTCCCTCCTCAGCTGTGACCCCCGTGCCCCCCGCCAGTGCAGCTGCAGCGGGGCAGAGCTTTCCCACTCACCACATCCTCCACGGCGCCGCGGTCCCGGCGCAGCTGCTCCTCAGCCAGCAGCGACAGCACCAGCCCCTGGATGCAGTGAACGTAGAGGCTCAGCTGGGCTGGCTCACACCCTCTGCTCCCCAGCCTGTCCCAGCTGCCCTCCCCGCTGCTGGGACATGGCCTGTCCCCCGCAGGGTCACTGGGCAGAGCGTCCTGAACCCCTGGGACCAGCAGCTGCCTCCCGCTCCGGAGCTGTGCGTGTCCAGCAGGGCCTGGACAATCCAAGCCCCACACGTGGTCATCAGCTGTGCTGTCACTTTCTCCAGACACACGGTCCTGGCTCACAGTCCATGTCTTGTCCTGCTCACTGGATTTTCTTCTGCTCAGCTCCCAGGCAGGAGAGGGAACAGCTGGACTGTGGCTGACTGAAAGGGAATTTTGGGAAGCACAGTGACCAACATCAGAATCCGCAGGGGATTCCCCCTTGTCCTGGCTCTCCTGCTCCCAGGAGTACGGGTTGGGAAAGGAAAAGCCTTCCAGGTATGGACCTGTAGTCCAAGCATGTTCAGTCTGGAGTGAGGAAGGGCTCGGAAGCTGCTCTGTGTCGCTCTTTGAGGGGAAGGATGTTTCCCTGCTGAGCTCTGAGCTTTCAGTGCCTGCTTCACCCAGGTTTGCAGCTGGAGAATTCCTTGTTCTGGCTCCCATTCCAGAGAAGTCCATCAGAGGACTTGCAGGGCTGCCCAGCTGCACAGCATCTCCTGGGGCAGGTGTGCCTGAAGCATCCTCATGGGACTCTTGCACAGAGATTCCATCCGGGGCTTGGTTTTCATGAGCTCCAGTTGATTCTGGAACTGCCTGGGAGCAGAGAGCACTCCCCTCTCCTCTGGGGCCTGCTGGGGACATGGGTGACCTAGTGGGAGATGACAAGTGGATGAAACACCGAGCAGGATCTGTGTGGAGTTATCCCATAGATGATAACCCCCCTGGCTCCTGGCACTGATCAATGGCAGATCCATCCCCTGCTACAAAGAGACCTGGGAAAAGGATGGGTCGAGGTTTAAAACAGGTGAAATACCTGGGGATCTTACACTACAGGCTCCTGGGAATGTCCCTCCCTTGTCAACAAAGCAGTGCTGTGAGCTGAGGGACAACAGATCACAGCTGGTCTGGGGAAGCAGCTCTGCTCCAGGCTGCTCACAGCACGGATATCGACACGGGAATTCTGCTCAGCCTGAGGGGCCTCAGGCAGCTCCAAAGGCAGTGCTGGAGCCTGAGTTAGTTCCAGGGAAAATAGTGACAATGGCAACAGGGACACAGTGCCTCGTGTGAGCTCCTGCTGCAAATCCTGCCTCTGGGTCAGGCTGGTTTCCTACCTGACCATCCACTCCACTGGGAAGTCCCGGAGCACGGAGACCTCCTCTCCTGTGAGGAACACCGGGATGATTCGGACGCCCGGCGGCAGCAGAGACCCTGCAAGAGCAGGGGAGGGGTGAGAATCCAACAAACATGTTCCAGCTTAAAAACAGAAACTAAACCCAAAGGCTTCTGCAGGAGCTGCAGGCCTGCTGTGATCCTGCATCCCAAGTGAGCTGGGCAGCCTTTTCCCACCCTCCCAGCATTTCCCATGCTGCTTATAACCTTCATGCCTGACACAGTTAAATTTCCCCTCAGCGTTTCCATCCTGGCAGATCATCTCCACACTGGTGCTGAGAGGGGATGGCTGGAAGTTTGGACTGCAAAAAACCAGCCATCTGTTTTCAGGGCCTGGCAGTGGCCAAGTGGCCACATGGGGAACTGGAATTAAGGCAGGCATGGTTGGGAATCTGCAGAACTGGAATAAAACCCAAAAGAGCAAACCCAGCAGAAGGAGCTGATTCTGATCCCACAGCACACGCTGGCTGCTGACAGCAACACCCTCTGGGATATTCTGGAGATACTCCAGCACCCAGCACAGCTTTGATGTGAATCCCAGAGAACCAGCTCGTGCTCCCAAGCAGGGAAAGCAGCCCATAGGATGCAGCTGGATGCTCACCAGGCTCCTGCGGCTCCTCAGCTCCGGGCTCGCTCTGTAACAAAAGCCAAGGATCAGCTCAGTGGATGGAGCAGGGACATCAGGACACCTCTGTCACCCTCCCAGTCCCCCAAGGCCAGAGCAGACCCCCATCAACTCCCAGCAAACGCTGGGACTGTTTGGTGCTGGCAAGGGTTTTGATCCTTAGGGAGTTCTCAAAGCCAAGGGGACCTTCCCAAGAACCAAAATACACCTAAAAGTCAGGACAGAGCCCAGATTTATCATCACCACCTGTCTCAGGGCACAGAAACTCCCTTCATTCAAGCAGAAGAACAGCAAAGGCTACCTTCATATCTGCACACTGATGGCTTTTTTATAGATCTTGATCACATAAATAATAACTTTCAACAAGTTTTAAAGCAAATGAAAACTGCTGTTTGCCCCTTTCAGAAAGTCTTGTAACCTTTTTCAATCATAATAAAAGCTTTAAGCATCAGCACCAATATTTTTCCTTCCCTGTGGTGACACATGCCAGATCTGTGTGACAAGAGCTCCCACACCACATCCTTACAGGAATCTGCTTGCAGGGAATGTGTTCAGTACCATACCTGGCCTGGGGACTCGCTGCCCTGCAGAAGGACTTTGGCAGTGAGTGGAGGTGGCAGCTGGGTGCTCACAATCCTGAAAGGACAAAGCAAAGTCAGAGAAGCACAGAATGGTTTGGCTTGAGAAGGAACTTACAGATCATCAGTTCAGAGAACTCTGATGGCATTTGGTGACAAAATATCTCTACCAGACAGACCAGATACACAAGGTGACACATTGTGGTGCAGGACAAGGTTCCCAAATCCCTCCTCAAGTTGAATGTCCAGGTCCCTGCACTCTCAGGTGCTGCAGTGACTCACTCCAGTGTCCTGCCTGCAGCTATGAGGTCACTCCCTGGCAGATGCTCTCCCTGTGGCACGTTTCCAGGGCTCGTAAAAGGTGTCACTGGAACAGTTCATGCCAAAGAAAAATGGCATTTGTGTGCTGCTGCCAAGGAATTCTCGGAATTCCTCACATCTTGTCTTTCAAGGCCACCTTGGAGGCTTTCCTTGAAGTCATTCAGTAATCTTTGATTGAAAGAAGCTGGAATTTCTCATGGGGAATCCTGGTTCATCCCCTTGTGCACTTCCTGTCAGTACAGCCAGTGGTCCTGGCCAGCAGATCAGACAAACCCAGGGACACACAGACACACCTGCACTGAACTGCACATCTGCAGAGGGAACACTGCTGGGAAAGCACAACATCCACTCATCTCCTCTTTCCTTGGTGACTTCCTCCTTTTCTTAAAAAGCGTCAGAAATTCAGTCCTCACATCATGCTGAGTATCAAAACCAGCAGATTTCTACTAAAACCCGAGTCTCAAACTCCTTCATGGTGATGGGCATGGATAACCTTGGAGAGACTGTTTACAAGGGCCTGGAGTGACAGGGGACAATGGATTCAAATGGTCAGAGGGCAGGTTTAGATGGGATATTGGGAAGGAATTCTTCCCTCTGAGGGTGGTGAGGCCCTGGCACAGGCTACCAAGAGAAGCTGTGGCTGCCCCATCCCTGGAAGTGGCCAAGGTCAGATTGGATGAGGTTTGGAGCAACCTGGGATAGTGGAAGGTGCCCTTGCCCATGGCAGGGGGTGGAACAGGATGGGATTTAAGGTCCCTTCCAATCCAAGCCATTCCATGATCCCATGATTCCATGAACCACTCAGTCTCAGTGACACACAGACAGACAGGGACTGTGTGGCCTGAAGCTCTGATGTGCCTGCCAATAATCAAGAGCAGCCCTTGAGCCCTTGCTCTGCCCTCTGGATGCACTCCAGGATCCAAGCCCTGGAAAGGGGTGGATTTAACCCTCCAGGGAACACCAGGTTACTTACAAGCCCTTGTAGAGGATGCAGCCTGCCAGGACATGGGGAGAGCGCTGGCACGTCTGCAGGATGAGAGCTGCCTTCAGCAAAAGCAGGGGATCCACCTGGACAGGGAGAACCAGGGCAGTGAGGCCACAAAACCCTGGGAGACCTCGAAGCAGCAAATTAACAAACACAGTGGCACTGGGGCAGCTCTAGAGCTAGGCACTACAGAGGACAGGCTCTTACCTTGGTTTTATCCAGGTGCCAGAGAGAATTGAAAATCCTGTGGAGGTCACTGGTGTTTTTTTGCATGTGTTCAATGTACCTGTCCCACTCCCTGCTCAGCTCCTCCTGGGAAAATGCCTGTGGGTGACAAAAAACCCCACACTGTCACTGCAAAGCATCCATGCACTCAGGATGTGAGATGCAATCCACATGGGACAGGGCTTGCCAGGATAAGGTCAGGAAGAGATGAGAGACAATCCTGAGGGAAAACTGTTTAGGGTGAACATCTGGGAAAGGTTTAGCAGAGCCCCACAGGACCTTGGAGCAATGGGGGGGATGACCTGCTCACTTTTCCAGGTCCCACTTCTTGGATGTGAGGCCCTTGGGAGGAGGAAGGCAACACAAGGGAACATTGCAGAGCTGCGACACCACGGGAATTGTTCAAATCTCCCCAGAAGTCACTGGGTACCCAGTCCCTAATTAATGATGACATCCCCAGTCCCTCCTTACCATGTCCCAGTTCCTCATTACTGCGTCCCCATGCCCCCAGTCCCTCATTACCATGTCCCAGTCTCTTGTTACTGTGTCCCCGTGTCTCCAGTCCCTCATTACCACATCCCAGCCTCTTGTTACTGTGTCCCCATGTCCCCAGTCTCTCATTACCATGTCCCAGTCCCTCATTACCGTGCCCCCATGTCCTCAGTCCCTCGTTACCATGTATGCCCCACGCACGGGGCCCTGGTAGAAGGTGAAGAGGCCGATGAGCTGCTCCAGGAGCCGCCGGCAGCTCACGTCAGGCAGCTCCACGGCACAGCCCAGAACCTGCAGCAGACACAGCAAGGGATGGAGAACGTTGCCTGACAGAACTCGGGCACGACAAGTGAGAACAACTCTCATCGCTTTCACACAAGGACAGGCAACTCTGTGCAGGCAAACACTCCTTGGAATCACAGTCACAGGAAAAAGGAAATGCAAACATACCCACACAAGAGCCCTGGCACAGACAGGATAAATAAATATCAGAAATGCAGAGCTTCAGACACACTCCCTTCCCACGTTAGATGACCTAACTTGGTGCTTTAATAGCTAAGAACATTTTCCTGAAACTAAGTACTTCAAAATATTCAAATTAACTCATTATTTATACTATGATGATGCTCCATTTAGTTTTTCAGTTGCTGAAACAGAAGCTGCAGAGCCAATTAAATGGGGCTGACTGGCCTCAGCCCAGTTCCCAGGGGATGGTTTGGGGCACTTTTGTCACAACTGCCACATGCTGTTCTTTACGTACTAAATGTCTGTGGACACTGCCAAAGATCTGGGGATGCTGAGGGCTAGAAGGAAAGAACAATCAGACTATGAAACAGTGACTGTGCCTTACAAACTCCAATGTTTGGAATCCTGTTGTTGGGATCAGGGACACATCCCTGGAAGTGTCCAAGGCCAGGCTGGACTGGGCTTGGAGGTGCCTGGGGTAGTGGAAGGTGTCCCTGCCCATGGCAGGGGGTGGCACAGGATGAGCTTTAAGACCCAAATCAGTCTGAGATTTTGGGATTCTGTTTCCAGCCAGGAACATCTTAAGAAACCCCTTTGGGTATGGGCACAGAAATGAGGTACTTGAAAATTTTCTGCAGGAAGCTGAAGTGACTTCCAGGCCACAGAAAACAGAATTTAAGTTACCTTGCAATGAAATTTGTGCACTGCAAGGACCTTGCCCAGCTCTCCCCAGGTGCAACCCACACCCTGAAAAACAAACCCTCTTTGTCTGATCCAGTCCTTCAGCCCGTTTCCACTCTGTGACTGCTCCAAAGCTCCTGAACTCACCCACAGAAAGTCTCCATCCACCACCACGGCGAACTTGAGCTTCCTGAGGCGGACGAGGCTGGGAGGGGCCCCGGAGATCTCGGTGAGGCAGCGAACAACCCCGGCCATCTGCCCACACAGCAGCTCCTGCTGCTCCGGGATGGTCTGCCAGGGAGCAAAGGCTTTAACTTCCCACCAAAAGAACTCCGAAAAAAAACCACTGCTGTTTTCAGGTATAAATAATCATCATTTCAACTCAATTTATAGAAAGGGTTGTCAGGCATTGGCATGAGCTCCCCAGGGCAGTGGTGGAGTCACCATTCCTGGAAGTGTTCAGAAAATGTGTGGGTGTGGAACTTGGGGACATGGTTTAGTGGTGAAGAGGGTGCTGGGTTCATGGCTGGACTTGATTATAAAGGTCTATTCCAAGCTTAACAACTCTGGGATTCTATAAATCAAACGCAGTAGAACAGGTAAATTTCTGGGAGAAAAATAATTGGATTGCTTTTTTCAGGTAGCACAAGGGCCTGAGGCTTATGGAGAGGAACTTTCATCCCTCCTGTGTGTTTATTCACATTACTAGGACAGACCTGGGCTGTGCTGTCTCCCTGGGCAGTCCTCGGAGGGAGCAGAGTGTAACCCCTTTGCTGTGCCCCGAGCCTGGTGGAGCCCAGTCATGCTCCACCTGGTGCTAATTGAAAATTGGGATTTCTTAAAAAATTTCTTAAAACTTTTGTGACTACTAAGTAAGGATTAATCCAAATCACCTGGAAGCCCGACCACTCCTGATCCAGAACAATCAGCACCCCTTTACAGATTCTGAAATAAAGCAGACATTACCTGGGAAGGGTAAAAATAACAGATCCCGGCACTCGTAGGATCCCCTTCCTCCTTCACTTTTGAGCCATCATAAAGGAAAAAGTAATTCCACCTAAAAAACAATGTGAGAAATGATTG
The DNA here is from genome assembly GCA_013390105.1 of Tichodroma muraria. Taxonomy (NCBI): domain Eukaryota; kingdom Metazoa; phylum Chordata; class Aves; order Passeriformes; family Sittidae; genus Tichodroma; species Tichodroma muraria. The sequence goes on along the minus strand of WAAG01015810.1, from coordinate 93,953 downwards.
TGTATTTGAAAACTGTTACCCTTCTCCCTCTCCTTTCTATTTCCTTGGAAAAGCAACAAAAGGTTATTGCAAATGGAGGGACATGATTCTTTGCACAATCACACTGAGTTTGCACCCAAAAGCAGCACCAAAAATGTCCCTCAGGACTAAATTTGACCACTTTTGTGAGTTTAAAACGGGTTCCATAACTCCACCTCTCAGACACACAGAAAGAGAAGTGGATTTGTGAGATATTGTACCCTCTGCACATGAGACAACTATAATTATCCCGTGTGCTGATGGTACAAAAATTATTATAATTATTATTATATCTGAATATAATATATATATAATTATTATTATATAATTATTATATCGATATTTATTGTCCATGTGCACCCCAAACAGCTCCCGGGTGCTGCCTGCACCCGAAAGCTCCCGAGGTACAGGAGCCAGCGTGGTCTCTCTGAAGATGTGATGCCATTCTGCTCATAATTTCTTGAATGCACGTATTGAGTAACACTTTGCATCCTGTCCTGTCAGTCAGCACCTGGTCACAAGCTCGGAACGAGCTTCGTGCGGGAGTTTTCCCGTAGGAACAGCCCAGGTCTGGAGCAAAGCGTGGCTCAAAGGTGGCACCGAGGAACCCGCGCTGCTGCCGGACCAGGAGCGGGAGGCTGGATCCGCTCCCAGACCGCCCCTCCGCGGCCCTGGAGCGACCCACGGACAGCGACCGAGCTGCTGAGCCCCGGGGGCTGCCAGACCTCACCCACGACAGGGGACAGCAACCAGCAAAGGGACGAAGGTGCTTCCCGGGGCAGCGGCAGGCGCGCTGGGAGGCGGCGAGCGGGGAACGCGGCTCGGGGCGGGGAAGGGGCTCACCAGGGCGCGGGGCCGGGCGCGGCGGGGCGGGCCATGGCTGCGGGAGGCTCCGGCCGGGTCGGGGATGCTCCGGGCGGTGGTTCCGGGATGCTCCGGGACCTCCCCGCTCGCTCCCGCCGCCGGT
>WAAG01015810.1:67070-92886 GCA_013390105.1 Tichodroma muraria | reverse complement strand
CTGACCCCGCCGCCCGCAGGAGCCGTGCGGGCCCCGCTGAGCGGCCCCGCGGAGCCGCCCGCCCGCTGCGTGTGCTACGGGCTGGGCCGCTTCGGGCGCTGCCCCGCCGCGCGGTACCAGCTCGCCTTCCTGCTGCTGCTGCTGGACGAGCTGCGGGTGAGCAGCGGGACCGGGGAGGGGAAGCAGCGGGGGCAGCAGCGGGCCGCTGCCCGCTCACGCTGCCCTGTCCCCGTAGGTGCCGCCCGCCCGCTGCGCCCTGTTCGACCCGGCCTTCTCGGCGCGGGAGGCGGCGGCGCTGCGAGCGCTGGGGCTGTGCCTGCTCCCGGAGAATGAGGTGAGGAGACCCCCGGGTCAGACCGCCCGGGATCCGCGGGGGCCCGCGGACGGGGCTCGGCCGTGACGGGCTCGGCCGTTCCCGGGCAGGAGGGGAAACACGGCGTCCAGGGCGCGGCCACTCTGTTCTACATGGTGCACTGCGGGAAGGCGCTGTACAACAACCTGCTGTGGAGCAACTGGAGCCCAGCGGCGCTCTCCAAGCTGGTCATCATCGGGAACAGCTTCCGAGGAATCGAGGAGAGGTCTGGGCACACCCTGGACAGGGTCTAGCGCCTCCCACCCTACTTTCCTCTTCTCTGTCCCACTACTTTATTTTTATTGCTTCCAACAGCAATTTCCCTGTTGTGAGCCCTCTTCCCCTTTCTCTGTCCCACCCCCATGTAGAAAACCTGTCTAAATTCATAGAAATGTCACATCTAACATGGACATCTTCTGTTTTTGCAGACTGCTGTCCAGAATCTTGGAGAGAGATTATTCTTACATAGCAAAGGTATGAGGCAACAGTTTAACATTGTTTCATGTTGACAACACACCTTTTAATGAGAAAGGAAATGAATTGCCATTGGAAAGAAGAGGGGGGTTATTTTAAAAACCTTTTTCCTAGACACTGCAATATAAAAGCTAATGACTTTAGGATTGTTGAATATCTGCAGAACTTCCTGTATACAGGGGATGAGGGTAATACCATTCTCATCCTTGCTGGCTCAGCTTTACAGGAGGGGGTTTCTGCAGTGTCTGTAACTTTTTCCCCAAATGACCTTTAGGTCTTGAAAGGAGTGGAGGAAGTGGCACTCCCCAGTCACCCCCGCTACCTGGACACCTTCAATGACACCTCCGTGCACTGGTTTCCCTTGGATAAACTGCAGGAGCTCTCCCCTGAGGTCTGGGACTTTGTGGAGGAGCCGATGTACCAAGACTGTGAGGACCTGGAGATCATCAGGAAGGGGGAGGGACCTACTGCCAAGTCCTGACCATCCCTGAGGTGGCAGGGCTGGGATCCACATCTCTTCCCCCATGGAAGCTTCTGTGAAGCTGAGATGGAGCTCAAGTAGCAACAGTGGCATTAGGCTCTGTCAAAAGTGGCAGCACCTGAATGCTGAGGTGATGGGACATTTTTGTATCTTATTTAATAAAAAAGTAAAGCTGAGCTTTGACTTACACTCACTGAACTACAGCAAACTAATTCCACCAAAACCTGCCTTGAGAACCATCCGCACTGCAGTGACTGCTCTTTGATTTCCTCCCCTTCCGTAACAATTCAAGGCCTTTGCATGTCCTACACACATTTCAAAGCATCAGGAAGGGGAAATTATCTGAGGGATTTGTCATGGGAGCTGTTGGGGTCTAGTTCCCAGTGTATGGTTGGAAAAAGCTCCCAGCTCTCATTGCTGGTGAGATCAGTTCTTGATCTGTCCTGAGAACAACACGGTCAGCTCCTTCCCTCACCTCTGTGCTCTTAACCACTGCAGTGCCACAGCAGAGAGAGTTGGGACAGGTCCTGACAGGTCCAGGTGTGCAGCAAAGAGGAGCCCACTGTGTGAGGGATGTGGGAACAGTAACTCACTGCCAGCACAGCACACAGGCAGCACAAGCTGTGACATCTGTCACTAGAGACTCAGGGGACTCAGCTAGGCCAGCCCTCACTCAGCTGTTGGAGCAGAGAATGTGATCCCTCCTAACCTCCTGGTAAACCTCTGTCCCAGGTGGCAATTACAAGTGTCAGCACTCCTTGTTCTCAGCCTGGGTTCCCAGGTCGGGAAGTCTGGCCCTTCATCCTCTTGCCACTGCCTGAACGGCTCTTCCAATAAAACCATCCTGGCATCCAGCTCCGGTGTCACTATTTACAAACCTGGAACTTGTTTATTCCGAGAGTTACCCAGAGGCTGTTCATGGGTAGTGACTCAGTCCCTAGCGGGGCCTCACTTGGTGTCAATGAGGCTCTGCAGCGAGATGGGCACCCAGGTGGTCTCCCCTTGCACAGGGGCCTCACTTGGCCATGTCGATGAGGCTCTGCAGCGAGGTGGGCACCCAGGTCTTCTCCCCTTGCACGAACACCACGCCCCTGTCGATGTAGATGACGATCCTGCCGAAGGTGTAGAGCTGCTTGCCCTCGTGCCGCTTCCCGATGACGGGCATGAAGACGATGTTGTGCTCCTCGGCCTTGGTCTGGATGAGGTCCTTGAAGTTCATGGGCACGGAGCCGGCGGCGGCGCCGATGCCGCGCTGGGCCATGTTCTCAGCCTCGCGCCGCTCCTGCATGGCCTCGTACTGGAAGTCCTTGCGCCGCTCCGTGTGCGTCAGGTACGCGATGTTCTCCCGGGCGCCCGGCTGCATGTACCCACCTGCGGGAGAGAGCGGCGAGAACGCGGTCCCGGAGCTGTTCCCAGAGGGAAGCAGCTCCATCCAGAACGCGAAGTCAATCGAGACATTTGGAGTTCAAGTTTGGCTTCCGAAAGGGAGTTCTCAGTTTTGGAAAGAGGGCAGATTTCAGGTGCTGCTCCCTCAGGCAGGCCCTTCTCTTTTATACAATGTAACTCCCAGTGAATTCCCAACAATCACTTTTAGGTCGTAGGAAGAGTTATGGGGAAGAGAAGGGAACTGCTGTAAAGAATTGATACCTCACCATAAAGCAAAAAATACCCAATAGTGACAGCTTTAGAAGTCAAGCCCTAAAGGATGATGTCTGACTCACAGGGCAAAGCTGGAAGAGGATCAGTTGTTCAATGGCCCAGGAAGCCACCAAAAATCTGTTTCTGCTTCAGTGCAGTCCAGAACTATTGAGCAGAACCTTTGAGTGAGCTCTGGTGCTCTTTAGGTGTTTGAGGTGTTCTTTAAGGACAGAGCAAGGCAGAGCCCACTGACTTTCACTGCTCATGGGAGCTGCTGCTATGCTGCCAGCAGGGCCATGGCCCAGTCAGCGTCCCAGGAGCCACAGGTGACTGTGTTGCTAGCCCAGAGCAGCAGAGCCACCCCCACGAGCCACCTACCCACGCTGGAGGACACGGCCCGGTTCATGATGTCAAGGGCTTCATTGAACTTGTCTTTGATGGAGGGATGCGCCAGCACCTGGTCTGAGAACATGGACTTCCAGCCCAGGTACCACTTGGTGATCTCTTCGTAGTTGGGGCTGTTACTGAGCCAAGAGCAGAGCACCTGCAGAGCAAGGGACAGGTCACAGGCAGCACAGGGACGTTTGCACAGGAGAGGCCTCTCTGCTACAGAATCCCGGAGTCACTTAACATGGAAAAGACTCCAAGAGCATCGAGTCCAATGTGTGACCAATCACCCCCTTATCAACCAGCCCAGAGCACTGAATGCCACATCCAGGCATTCCTTGGACACCTCCAGGGATGGGGACTCCACCACTTCCCTGGGGAGCCCTTTCCAGTGTCTGACCACCCTTTCCATGAGAAAATTCCTGCTGATGTCCAACCTGAACCTCCCCTGGCATAATTTACCGCTTGGTTTATTACTGAGTGTCAGTAAAAGGAGGAACTGTTTCAATGACTACTGAGCTGTGAGTGGGAACCAGCCCTGTTCAGCACCAGGGCAGCAGTTCCTGGACAGGAATCACTAAAACACTCCCCAGTTAAACCTCTTTCTTCAGTCCTCAGTGTCTCACCTGCAGCCACTTTGGGAAGAAGTGTTTCTCCAGCAGCCCAACAAGGCTGGAGACAGAAATCATCCCCTCCCAGTCGATCACCCAGTAAAAGGCATCCATGTGCTGCTGGTGAGGGTTGATGATGAGCTCATTCAGACACATTCCTGGGAAAGGAGAGGGCAGTTAGAAAAGAGCCTCACTCAGTTTTAGCAGTGCCTTGACTGCTTTCACTACCAATATACAGAACTTGAGCAGCACCTTTTTGTTATCCTAAGGGACAGTGGGGATCTTTGGCTGATCCTGCCACAAAATGGTGCATCTCCACTTCCAGTGATTATAATTTGCTGCGAGAACTGAGAAACTAAAACCACTTGACTATTTTTTAACCTTTGAGCCACTTTGCATTATAAAACTCATGGTGAAACATTAGAACAGACCAAGGAATTTGGGAGTAACAGAGAGACATCTTACAGCCTGGTACTACTTGACAGCTCTCAGATATATTCCTACTAGCTGGAGATGGATGATTTATAAAAAATAAGACCAAAAACCTAGAGAATAACTAGAGTAATTCCTCCTATTTCTCTAATCTTTCTGCCTCTGCACAGGACTGGTAGCAGAAAATCAGAGGCAAGCTTGGTCTAACCTCACTAACAACAATCTCTGATTTAACACTGGCACCCACATTAGCAAGGATCTTTCCTTGGTGTCAGTGGGAAGGTGCAACCAACAGATTCCCAAAATCCAGCACTGTCTATTGCCTCACCGAGTTTAGGCACGATGTTCTTGACCATGAAAGCCTCCCACGAGCCAGGAGTGAACACATCCTTCCAGGGCTGAAGGATGAGCTTGGCAGAGGAGTCGCTGGGGTGCCACTTCTGCAGGGCATTGGCCAGCTTGTTGCGGATGGGCGAGTACAGCGGCTCCAGCCGCGCCTGCATCAGCGGCAGCCAGGGGTGGATCCACGAGTGGATCGGCACCGTGTCCGTCAGCGGATTCCAGCTCTCCACCTTGGGACACAACAGGAAAGATTAGCTGAGTCCAGCCACCAGCAGCAAGTTTTTCTGAAGCACAAAGAGCTCTGATGCGACCCCCGACTCCTCAATCCATCGGCAGAGGCCGCACACCGGTGTTCGGGAGTTCCAGCTGGAATTCAAACGTAGGTTCAGAGCATGGCTTTGCCCTACCCAGCCCTCTTCTCTTACCTCCTTCTGCAGCTTGGGGAAGATGAGCTGATCCAGAATGTTATCCAGTATCCACACAGGAACAACGTTCACCCAGCTATCCAAGAAATCCACCATGGACCCACAGTTCCTTGGCTGCCACCGTGCCACAATGTTTCTGACATATGGCATCCAGATCTCCCACATCAGTCTGGGAAGAAACCCCAAATAAATCAAAGTGAAGCTCAAAGCTACAGTCTGGGCCTAAATAAACCAAATGGGAGCTGTTAGTTAAAGCTGCTTCTTTTCTGTAGCTGAAAACTGAATTTTAACAGGCCCAGCAAGGGAATCCTTGGGAAAAGCTCCCTTGTGTCTCCTCTTTTCCACCCCAAAGGAAGCAGCACAGGAAGATGCTGCACAAAGTACAAATCATTTGTTCTTTACCTGTGAAAAGCATCTGTTGACAGGTCCTGCCCACTGTGGGATAACAGCTGATCATTTTCCAGAAGGTTCTTCCATTTGGCTATGATCTCCGTGCCATATGTACAGTCCTGGGAATGATAAAGCACAAATGGTCCTTATCCTTTTCAATTAATTCCAGCTGGGATCTGCACAGAGCAGGCTGCTGGTGTGCTGAGCACAGCCAGCCTTGTCACCTCCTCTCAGGGCAAGCCAGGAGCTGGAAGTCTCAATTCCAGAATCCCACAATCATTGAAGTTGGAAAAGAACTCCCAGACCATTGAGCCCAACCTGTGACCCCTCCCCATCTTGTCATCCACCCAGAGCACTGAGTGCCATGTCTGTCATTTCTTAAATGACTTTTAGTAAAGTCCTGCCAGAGAAAAATCTCACAGTATTAAAACACCTCCACAGAGAGAAGACAACAGTCTGAACTTTTCCAGGTGTACAGAAAGATCCGGATTCTACCTCAGCCTAAATGGCACTGAGAACAGACTGTGCATCTCTGATACCTGACAGACAAACCTCTCCTGCTTTTGCTAAAAAAACAACAGCTAGAGATTTGTCTTTCACCAAATTTTTCATCCCAACACTCATAAAAGGTATTTGTTTTAACCTTACAAACTCCTAAATTTTTACCCAGCAAATGTCTGAGAGTGGGGACAGCACAGAGTTTCATTGTCTCTTTTCTTTTTCTCCAGACTGATCAGGAATTTAGAATCCCAGACTAGTTTGGATTTGAAGGGACCATAAAGCTCATCTCATTCCACCCCCTGCCATGGGCAGGGACACCTCCCACTAGACCAGAACACTTGGGACAAGGCAACAAAGATGACTGGAGCCATCAAGTGAGAACTGCAGATAACTCAAACCAACACGCACCTTGAGGGGATCCCAGTTCTTGAAATATTCCTTCATGAGAGGATAAACTATGGCCACTGCCAGGTCCACCCTGTCCGACATCCTGTACTCCTCATAGTACTTGTCCTGCAGGGTCTCAAAGATCTTTGCACACTCATCCAGGGTCAGAGGGTTCTCACAGCCCGGCTGCATCCGCCTCTCACACTCCTCCACCATGTCCAGCACCTTGCTGAGGTTGCTGATGGCCTTCTCCTCATGGGACAGCACCTCAGCCATCTTCTGGATCTCGTGGCTCAGGTTGACCACCATGTCCCTCTCGTACTGCAGCTGCCGGTCACTCTGGATGATCTCCTGCTCTGTGATGTCGATGAGCAGCTGCAGGTTGTGCTCCAGCTCAGGCAGGGCAAAGCCCTGGGGCTTGGAGTCCTTGCCCAGGGGCTGCTGGGGGCTGTCATCTGGGATGTTGTGCTTGTGGCTGATCTGGCTGTAGCTGTAATAAACCTTCTGCTCCCGGCCGGTCATGTCAATCACCTGCCAGCACAAAGAACAAGTTTTCTTACAAAAAGCTCTCATCTTCAAAAAAGGAGAAAATCCCTGACTCCAAATTGAAATCTGGAGATTTCCAAAGACCTTAATTACTCCAGGAGGCTGCTAATATACATTGTATTTGAATGAGGGGACTGCCTCCTCAACAGCCTTCTCCAGACACAAGGATTAGAATGAATAAGAGACAATCTAGAATCAGAGCCAGAAGAATCTCCTCATCTCATCCCAGTTTCACTGAATGATTCTACAAGGAATGATCTTGCCATTAGTCCCGATATTAGTTATTGCATTTAGAAATTCTATAATTTTATAAAGACACTTTAATTTCAGATTCATAATTTTATTGAGCGCACACCAGACAAATCCCTTACTGTCCCTTTGAGGTAGAAAATGCTTCAAACAATCCCAAAAAGGACAACTGTGCTTTCAGAAGTGCTGATTATGACAAACGTGAAACAACTGAATTCAAATTGCAATCAACCCCCTACCCTACAGACACTCACATTTAATCTAATTTGTCACCACGTCCAGGTGACACAGAGCTGTTACATGGCTCAGGGATGAGTTCCATGAGGCTGCACAGGCAGCTCCTAAGACTGGCTTTACTGAGGTTACTTTACGGTGGCTAAAATGCGCTGGTGACACCAAAGGGCCCAAACTGTTCCTCAGGGGTCACCTCTTGGCTTATCAACCTCACCTTGACCTGGGACAGCTCCTTCTGAGGGGCTGCAAGCTGCTTGCTGATCCTGCCCTTGGCTTTCAGCTCTTCCACTGTCTTGTAGCTGTACTTGGGCTTTTTCTTGCCTCCGTTCGGGTCCTTCCGCCACTGGCTGAGCTCCTTCTGAAATTCCTGGACAGAAACAGCAGAGTTGTGGTGGCTGGCTCTTTGTCACACCCCAAATCTGCCTCTTTTTACAGGAAAATAACCATCAGATCAACGAGGAGTTTGTACAGGAAATAACTGGGAAGTGGAAAAGCTCATGCCAAACCAGCTTGGATGCTTAGGGCCAGTCACCCACCCTATGGATTAAATGAACAGGATGTTCCTGGTCTTTTTTTTATTTAAACAAAAGACAAAGACTGTTTATGTGGGACACTCTTCAAAGGAGTGATTCTAGCAAAGCCACTGAAATACAGAGAGCCAGAACATTACAGTGACAAGAAAGATGTGCCTAAATGAAATCAGCGTACTCTTTATGCGTTTGACTTCTTATATAAAATGAGCCCAGTTTTCTCTGACACAGAAATTAAGAAAACTGAATTTTGTACAAACCCCACAGCAGGGAAACAGCAAGAACCCCAGAAATACCTCCTCAGCTTCCTCTTCTGAGTCCACCACAGGGAAGTCCTGCAAGGACTGTGGGGTCCTCTCGGAGCCGTAAGCACCCACAGCACCTTTGCCTTTCCTCTGCTTTGCCTCGATGGGATTGATGATTCCTGGCAGGATGAGAATGGGGTCAGAAGGAGCAGTTTGTGTGCTGGGAGAGAGCAGATCAGCCAGGCTTTCCCTACGAGTTACCAGATCAGCACCAACACCCTCCCTGGCACTGCCTCCAGCACTATGGTACTTCCAACATCACCAGTTCCCTATAAAATCACTTCCTCCCAGCACACACCAAACTGCCAAAGCACAGCCTTACCCCCAACCACATTCCACTGCCTTTTTATTCTGCCACATAAAACAGCATCTCCTTTTCCGTGGGATGACCACCTTTGGAATTTACTACCTTTTTTCCTTGCAAAATACCCAGAGGAGCAAATGACCACAGCCCAGTTTGAACACCCCTGACTCTCACCACAGGGTCACCGGCAGGAAAACAAGGAAGTTTAAGCCACATGGGGCTGGCAGCTCTTTAAGGAATCCAACCTCTCCTCCAAATCCCCAGTTAATAATAAACCACCAAACACACTGACAGTACCTTGAGCATTCTTCCCCAGACCCCTTCCAGGGACGTAGCCCATCTTCTGGAGAAGCTTCTGCCCAATTCCTTTAGTGTGTCTCTCCCAGCTGCCAAAATCCACAAAGGACTTGGAGCCCCCTACGAAGCCTTTCTGGCTGGGCTTGAAATTTCCACCCTGTCAAAAACGAACACACAAAAACCTGCAGCCCTGAGGCTTCAAATCACCAAAGTGTGCAAAACTCCTCTCAGAAGGTTCTTCCCAGAAGTGATTCTGCTGTCCCCACACTGCCCAGCTCACTGGAACCTCACTTGTGCATCCATGAAGCACTTATGGAGATTCCTGAAATTCCTCAAATGGGAAAGTCCTGAAAAACTCTGGCTGACAACCTGACAGTTCTCAGGTTCCATCACCAGATTCAGCTGAAGTTGATTCCTGATTCTTTCTGGTTTTAACTGAAAATAGGGGTTTGAGTTTTAATCTATAACATGCCTGGATTTGTCCTCTCTGCGAAAGTAGAAAAATAGAGTCTCTGAAAGGCAGGAAACCACAGGAATTCTCTTCTTTAAACCTTCACTGGCCAAAGGCAATATTGAAAAAAATGAAAGGACTGATTCCCAAGGACACAGAATCATTATATCAATGTACAGTTGTACCAACGATTTATTATTCTGATTTTTGTTTGATCAATGTATTTGTATCGATACAAAATCCAGAGCAAACACTTCCCTTAATGACACACTTGGGTCTCTAGTTTAACTATTTCTCCCTTTTTTAGTGCTCTAGTAAGTTTCACTGCCCTCGACAACAGGGTCAAGGGCATAAATATTCATAAATATAAAACAGAGTTTCATAAACACCAAAAAAGAGAGCAGTAAATTTCCTGGAGAACTCACTGTTTTTAGCTTCTTGGGCACAAACTCCTTGGGAATCTCCTCCTGCTTCACAGGCTTCTCATCGTCATCAGAGTCCTCGTCCGAGAGCTCCTCGGCCGCTGCCTTCCTCAGCCCAGCACTGACAAAGCTCACGGGGGCCGAGTAATCCCTGGAGCTACAAACCGAGAGGAAATTCTGCTCCAGGACACATTCCTGCAGAAGCCTGGGGGCTGCTGTGCCTTACAACCCCCAAAAATGGGACATTAAGGGCTGTCGAGCTGTTTAACCCTGCTTTTGCCAGGCAATCCCCATTCTCCCCCCCGCGCTGAGGGAGAGAGCACATGGAAATCCTCTGTAGGTGAGAGGATCCCGAGGGCAGCCGCGGCCCGAGACGGGCTGCTCGGGTGGGTCTCCACAGCCGGGAAAGGTCCAGGGAACGGGGGGAAGCTGCAAGGGACAGGGGATCCCAGAGCGGCCCGGGGGCCCCAGTCCGGCCGTACCGCTTCCCGCCGAAGCTGGGCCGCTCCTCGTCCGAGTCGCGCTCGGCCCACACGCCGTAGGTCGCCTCCTCCTTGGTCTGGCGATGCCGCTGCCGGTGCGGGTTGAATTCGTTCTGCAGGTCCCAGTCCGACACCTCGAAGCTCTCCATCTCCACGCCATCGTCTCCGTCCGTGCCGTACAGGTGCGACATCGACATCGTGGCACCGCCGGGACGCCCCGGCCCGCTCAGGCACTCCTGACTCGGGACCCCCGGCCCGCTCAGGGACCGCCGGCCCGCTCAGGGACTCCTGACCCGGAACGCCCGGCCCGCTCAGGGACCCCAGGACCGGCCCCAGCCGCGCCGCCGAACCGGATGCGCTCCATTCACTTCCGGTCCCCTTCCGGTAGCGCGCAAGCCCCGCCCCCGAGCCATCATAGAGTCGCCAGGAGCGGAGCGGCCGCGCCGGCGGCGCCGCCCTGTGGCCCGGCGGGGTAGAGGGGGCGGAGCCCGCGCGATTAATAATTAAAAATATTAAATATCAAATCAACACTTTAATGGTGTCCGACACCGGGGGGGTGTGTGGGGGCATATATTAACTCTGCAATAGCCTCTGCAGGGTCGGGGACGGGGTGGGGTGGGGGGCACACGCACCACAAAGGCTCTGCAGGGCCAGGGGGCTGTTCCTGACCCTGGGAAATGGGAACAGCAGGACCAGAGTGGCTCTTCCCGATCCCAGGAATACGGAACAGCAGGGATGGGAGGGCTGTTCCCCACACCGGGAACCGGGAACAGATCACGAGACACAAACGCGATGTACGGAGTCCTCCAGCCACGGCACAGGGACTCTCTTCCAGCCCCTCCCGAGGCCGGATTTCCACAGCTGCATTCCCCACGGAGTGCTGGGAGAGGCCGGGGACGTTCCCGCCATGGAGCACGTTTGGCCTTTGCAAATAAATGCAAATACATTCCTGGAGCGCAGTCATTTGGCAACAGTAGGAGCAAGCAATATGCTTGGAGAACCGATTTCCACGGGCCCACTGCACACTCTTCCTTCTTGGGCAACAACAGGCCATTGGCAGCGTTCTGGAAGAGACAAAACAGAACCTCAGGGGCAGGATCCCCTCAGGAACAGGATCCCCTCATGGGCAGGATCCCCTCAGAGACAGGGTCCCCTCGGGGGCAGGATCCCCTCAGAGACAGGATCCCCTCAGGGACAGGATCGCCTCAGACTAGCACAGCAATGCCCAACTGAGGGTTTAAAGCCTCCGTGACACAAAAAATGGCCAGAAAGGAACCAATTCTCAGACCAGGGCACGGGACACACAATCCCTGATCTTCCCTCAGTGCTTCTGACCCTTTTCTAGCCCAACCATCTGCTTGTACACAGAAACTTGCTCTTAAAGGATCAGTTTTAGTACCAAGAATAGTATTTTATGCTTTAGCATGGAGGAAGAACATCCAACACATCAACAGTTGTCTCTGGAGCAGAAGCCCAAGGCAGCAGCTTTGTTTTCCATGTTTTCCTTTGTTTTCTATCCCCTTCCTCAGGTCCATGGCACGTCCTCAGAGGCAGCTGGGGAGCAGCTCAGCTCATCCACACATTCCATGTGTCCCTGCTGCCCGCGGGGACGGGCTGCAATAACCCTCCCAAGCGGCTGAGTTTCATTTTGCAGCTTTAATCCTGTTCCCAGAACTCAGGAAAAGAATTCTTCACAAATGGTCCCACACAGCAGCATTGTGTGGGAAGATCTGAGGCAACTGTGAAGGGTCCCTGGCACCAGGAGTGTGCCTGGAAGCCCAGCTGATCCACAGAAATCACACAAACCAAGTGCTGGTCCTGGAGCAATGCACGTGGATTTGCCCAAATCCCCAAATTAAGTAAACAGGGTCTTACCTGGAAATCATTAATTTTCTTAGTGAGAAGATGACGTGTTCTGAGTCACCTGGAAGAGTCCCAGAAGAGAAGGGTCACTTCTGAGACAGCATTCCTCAGGGAAGGGAGCAGGGACCAGGCACCCTGGTGTGTCCCAAATCCCCAAACCCTCAGGGTACCCCTCTTACCTGCAGGTGACCTTTGAGATTGGCCGGTGTTTTATAATCCCCCTTTAAAACCTGTGGGAAAGAGAACCTGGAGTGACCCCCTGGGGCAGTGGAAACACCTCTGGGTCACTACTGCCAGCCATTCCCAACCTTCCCAGGGAAAAGGCTGTACCCTGAGTGCTCTGTCCTGCTCTGGGGCCCTCTCTCCAGGACAGACATGGAGGGGCTGGAGCGTGTCCAGGGAAGGGAACAAAGTTGGGGAAGGGGTTGGAGCACCAGGAGCAGTTGAGGGAGCTGGGAAAGGGGCTCAGCCTGGGGAAAAGGAAGCTTGGGGAGACCTTCTGGCTCTGCACAACTCCCTGACAGGAGGGGACAGCCAGGGGGGTCGGGCTCTGCTCCCAGGAAACAGGGGCAGGAGGAGAGGAAACTGCATTAAACTGTGCCAGGGGAGTGTCAGGCTGGAAATCAGGAGGAATTTCCTCATGGAAAGGGTGGTCAGGCATTGGAAGGGGCTGCCCAGGGATGTGCTGGAGCCCCCCTCCCTGGAGGTGTCCAGGGAAAGTGTTCGATGTGGCACTCAGTGCTGTGGGCTGGTGAAAAGGTGGGGATCGGGCACAGGTTGGACTCGATGGTTCTGGGAGGCCTTTTCCAACCCGAAAGATCCCAGAATCTTCTGATTCTGTTTTCCCTGTGTGAGTCTGTTTCCCCCCTGCTCTGTCCCGATCCGGTTCAGGATCTTCCCTTGCTCGGGAGGGCTCCCTGAGCCCCTGGCCCGTCCCCTCATGGCAGTGCCACTCACTCTGTGCGTGTTGTTGACAACCAGGGGGTCGGGGTGGCCGTAGTTGGGGGGGTTGGCGTAGGGGTCGTAGCCCAGCCTGGCGAGCATGGGGGCGATGTGGGCCATGTCCTGCAGCACATCCCCCGGGATGTGCCCGATCCATTTGGATAACGCCTCCATGTTCACCGGCTTGATCACCTGGTCTGTTGACCTTTCTATCCTGGGGAAAATAAAGGAAAAAAAACAACAAAAGACACAGTGGTTGGATTTCACGCGTGTGCTGGGGTCACACACAGCTCGCTGCCACCTCCACAGAGAACCACAGGACGGGACCTTAAATCCTATCCCATCCCATCCCATCCCACTCCCTGCCATGGGAAGGGATACCTACACTATCCCAGATTGCTCCAAGTCCTGTCCCACCTGGTCCTGGGCACTTCCTTAGATGGGGTAGCCACAGCTTCTGTCCCTCCCAGCCCTGCTCTGGGGAAGCAGACCCTGGCAGAGGGGGTTCCACAGCCCCAGAGGCTGGGTCCTCCTGTTTAGAATCATGGAATCATTAAAGTTGGAAAAGCCCTCTAGGACCAGTAAGTCCAACCATTTCCCCAGCACTGCTAAGGCTGCCACTGACCCATGTCCCCAGCTGCCACATCCACACATCTTTTAAGTTCCTTCAAGGATGGTGACTCTACCACTGTTCTGTTCCAATGCTTAACTACCCTTTGAGGGATGGAATTTTCCTTTTTATCCAACCTAAACCTCCTCTGGCACAACTTGAGGCTGCTTCCTCTTTTCCTACAGGAGGGATCCATCCTGCACTGGGACAGGGGTTTTCACCAGGACACCTCTGCTTATCAGAGGAAAACAGTGTAAGATGTGTGGGCTGTAGCACAGATACACCCCGTGACCCCTGTGAATATTCAAAACCTGATCTAAGCAACTTGGACCAATTTACTCTGAGCAAACAGGGAAGCAGAGCCAGCTGCATTCCCAGGGCATCCCAGAAAACCACAGCAGCTGCACATCCTCCGTGGCTCCTGTGCCCTCACCACTGGGGCACTAGCAACTGATACAGAGACTTGGATAATTCCCTTACACGGCTGATTAAATTTTGCTAAGCCTGACTTAAGCCTCCATTTAGAAAAGAAACAGCATTAAAAGAGGAAAAGAAAGGGGGAGAAGGTAAACACCTCCTGCACACGGTGAGGCCAGGAGGGAGTGCTGGGTGTGCCTCCACTGAGCAGGTATTGCTTTTATTCCGCAATACCAGCCCCAGACCTGGCAAGAACTGCAGCTCATCATCATTAGCAGCTCAACTAATCACACCAAGGAGGCATCTGAGGACGGGTGGAGAAAGAGGCATTAAAGAGCTCACGTTTCAGAGCAAGCAGTTCTTCACAAATTAGAGACTGAAATAATTTCTGCAGTGTCAAGAGAGATTAAACAGTCACCTGCTCCTGAAATCCTTGCTTGACAAGCTGTTCTGTGGAGTACAACAGATTGGGAGCATTAAAGCCATCTCTTACTCAGTAACACAAACCTCACTGCAGTACAATGTCCCTCCTCCCCTAAAATCACACACAGACACCAGCAACGCGGCTCTGCCCCCAGTTTCAGCCTGCTTTGTGTAATGAAAACACTCCTTGAAAAGCTGAGGAGGGAGCAGAGACTCACTTGGAAAGGGACACCCCACCGGGCTTCCCGATGAGCTCCTCGTGGTGCAGCACCGTGTCGCTCCAGGAGATGTCCAGGAACCTCATGATGTTGTGCATGGACTGCTCGGGGTGCAGCACCAGCTGCTCGTAGTAGACGGGCAGGCAGCGGGCGCGGCCGATCTCCAGGCACTGGGAATACATCACCTCGATGGCCTTGTTCCACTTGGTCAGGCAGTCCCGGTAGCTGTTCAGGTCGAAGCCGGCGATCGTCACCTTGCGCGTGATCATGGAGTGCACCGAGGCGCGCCCGTCCCGCACCATCAGCAGGAACTTGGAGTTGGGGAACAGCCGGGACAGGTACACGGAGGACTTGAGCGTGAAGGGGTCCTTGTTGCACAGGTACCTGGCGGGCTCGCCGTGCTTGGCGATCACTTCCAGGATGAAGGCCTGCATGGCCGCGTCCAGCACCTGGTCCGTCACCCCCGCCTCGTCCAGGCGCATCTTCTCGCGGCCGGACTTGGACCAGGCCTGGCGCATGGCCAGCACGCGGGGGATGATGCGGGTCTCCTCCCCGCAGCGCACCTCGGGGTGGGCGTCCAGCATGGCCCTCATCAGCGTGGTGCCGCTGCGGGGGACGCCGCCGATGAAGATCAGGGGCATGTCCTTGCTGTAGCGGTACTCCACGTGGTTGGCGTCCACCATCACCAGCTCCTCGCTCTCGGGCCTCATCAGCCTGTGCCTCCTCTCGCTCAGGACCTGCTGGCACTCCAGGACCTGCTGCCCGAGGTGCAGGGTCACCATCAGGGCCGCCACCGAGCCCACCAGCAGCAGCACCCTGCGCGTGGTGACCCGCATCCTGCTCTCCTGGGCACAGGCTGGGGGGTTCAGCTCTCCGCTAGCGAGTGTCCAACCCCACGGGCATCTGCAAGAGAACAGCACTGTCAGAGCAGCGGGGCCAGCCCTGCTCTGATGGGATGCTGACACCATCCCAGGATGTCATCACCTCCTTCACTTATCAGCACCTCTCAGGCTTGGTGCCTTACACCCAGCAGGTAATTAAAGTCTGCCTCAGTGCACACCCAAAGAGAGAATTTCTGCACTGTTTGTGCTCCCAGAAACACAGGTTTACAGCTGGAGCAAAGCTCTAGGAATGTTTTGGAGAGAAGGGGCCCTGTATACTCAGGGACTCCATAAAACAAAATCTTTACAGAGAGCCTGTTCCATCCCAGATGAAGGTCAGACCCTCGGTGAGGTTATTCCTCCCAAACCCAAGTCAGCAGTCCAGCACTGCTCACCTCTCAGCCACCTGCATCCTCCCTACATTTTGTTTAGTTTAACCCTGCGGTCACAGGGGAGGGGGAAGCTGAAATATGAGAAAAACAAAAGCCTCTCATGCCAGCTTAAAGGGTCTGAGTCAGGAGAAACCGTTAGAATGAAACACTGAGAAATTCAACCATCTGAGAGTGAACAGCCACGCGCAGCGTTCACCACCCTGCCCTGCCTCGGAAACTGACCTGACAGAGAAATCCGTGAAACTTCATCTGGCACCGAGACTTTTTGGGGCTTTCCACGGCTCGGCAGGACATCCAGCAGGAAGGCTGCAGCCTCTTCGAGTGCCCAGCTAAGCTGCGTGCCCGGAGGGACTCCCGGGAATGCTGGCACCGCTTCCCGCCCCCTCCCCCCCGTCCGCCCCAGTTGCGAGTGCAGGTTTTGCAATCCTCCCCTGGGCTCACCCCGGGATTTCCAGTTCTTTGTGATTATGTGGCTGGGGCAGGAGCTGAATGGAGTGGAAGGAACGGGCCGTCCATGGATTCTGTTTTGCTGACAGGCCAAAGAGCTGCTCCAGAAAAGCATTTTCTCCCCTCCACGAAGGAACACATTGTGCAGCAGCCCATGCAGAGCAAGGAGCAGGCAGGAGAAAGCCTGGAGCTGGGCAGCTTCCCTGCTCCTTCCCCTCCTGCCGGGCACCCAGGGACCTGCTCTGCTCCCCGCTTCCAGTCCCTGACATCCCACCCCACCATCCCAGACTGCTCCCATCCACCTACCAGCTTTTATCCATCCTACCCAGGCAGTGCCTCTCTGCCAGCCCAGGGATGCCCTTCCCCAACCCAGCAGCACAGCACCACCACCACCAAAAGTATTTTTGTGTCTTTTTACTCCCCGGTCCACCCTGACCAGCTGCTTGGTAACATACCAAAGCTAAACAGCCTCAACTGCATCCCCAGGTATGAGATAAAGTGGGTGGATTTGTTGGGATGTAGATCAGAGGGACACCCAACACCTCTGGCATTTTTGCGGCACCAAGCAGAGTCAAAGGCATTAACAAGACAAGTGCTGCTCCTTCCTGCTCTCTTCATCTGTTTCAGTCATGTAAATATATTCAAATGCTCACCCCAAATTAATTGCAAATGCCACAAGACCCATTTCAATGGATGGCAGAGGAGCAGGCAGGATTTAGGGCCAACTGGAATAATTAGGGCGATGCAGACCAAGACAGGCTAATTAGCAGCAAAGACTGCATCGTGAAAGGAGGCTGGAGCACAGAAGTGCTCTGTTCTCCAGGAGAACCAGCTGACAGGGAGCAGTTTCCACCGAGATGCTCCAGCAGCTCCGGCCGAGCTGCGGAAGGAACAAAGAGACTCTCATATTGTGTGCGATGGGAGGGCACCTGGGGCTGCCAGCTGTACCAGGAGAGGTTCAGGCTGGACATCAGGAGGAATTTCCTCATGGAGAGTGCTCAGGCCTTGGGAGGGACTGCCCAGGGAGCTGGTGGAGTCCCCATCCCTGGAGGTGTCCATGGAACACCTGCACGTGGCACTTAGTGCTCTGAGCTGGTAACAAAGTGGGGACCAGGCACAGGTTGGACTCAGGCTGGATGGTCTGGGATGGCTTTTCCAACCTGAATGATCCTGGGATTCTGTGAGTCCTTGGGACCACCCTGCCTGTCAGCCCCCACTGCTCCCACCCAACACCACCAGCACGGGGAAGCTCCCACTCCGTGTGGGGAGTGGGAAAGGCAGGTGCCCACAGGAGCATGGCTTCTCCCCACTGCTGAGTTTTGGACTCTGGCTCTGCCCCTGCACGGCAGCCCCTGGCCCTGGGAGGGCTGGAATGGGACAAACCTCTCCGTTGGGATCACCCCAATGTGCTGGGAGGGATGAACAACATCCAGAGCGTGTCTGGCTGTGGGCCGGGGGCAACCACAAACGGCCCAGCTGGTTCTCAGTTCTTTTGTGCAATTCTCCACTGAGAATTTCCTAAAATTTATGGGCCTCATTAGACTGTGAGGGAAGACGGATGGGTCATTTCCTCCCCAGCAGACGCTGTGCTGGAATCATGGTGTAATTAGGTGCAGGGCTGCCTGAGCAGAGACAGCCCTTCCAGAGACAACACCCCTTCAGATGCCCAAGCTGGCTCTGAGAGCTTCCCACTCCAGCAGGAATTAAGGAGCTCTCATAGGCTACTCTGGCACATGGCGGCAGGGAATGGTGACACGGGAGCAGAATCAAAGTGCCAGCAGCAATCCAGGGCTGAAGCCCCGGAGTGCAGCTTGGACACGGCAGGACAGGGGTGTGACCCAGGGCCAGAGGCTCTGTCCCTGGCCAGCATCAGGGCAAGACTACTACCCAGAGTGTGGGGGAGGATGGAAACCAGTGGGGAAGAGACAGCAGAGTGACAAGAGGTCCTACAGGCAGCAAGCCTTCCCTGCTCCCGTGCTGATGGGACTTGAGCATAAACAAGGCTGACACTGTGTCCTGCCAGCTTGTGAAAACAGCACAGGATCAATGGGGCACCAGTGGTGGTGTGGACAGATGTGCAGCATCAGACAGATGTGCAAGAGTCACCCAGCATCCCAGGGGAGCCACACATCCAGCTGCTTGCTCTTACCTTTCCCCTGTAAGGTCATTGTGCTGCTAGTTGAGCTTCATGCTGAACCCGTGGCCACCGAAACACCTGATGGGGAAGAGAAGCCACATTGTTGATTTGTTTATTTAGCACACGCATCTGCTCTCCTCCTCAGCACCTTCCCCTCCTGCCCCCAGCCTCCTCTGAGCCCCAGGGAAAGGTGTTCCTGCTGGAGCTGGTGGTCCCAGCTCACGGTCAGTGCTGGCAGCTGGACTCGGCACACCTTCCCTGAGCCACCAGCACTGTTCACAGGACACAGCCAAGCCAGGACACACAGAGGGAAGCAGCAGGGTAGCTGCTCTTTTAGGAAATGCAGCCTTCTGCAAGGGAGAGGCCTCAGGGGTACCTGAGCAGCTGGGATGTTTACATCCCAGGGGATGACAATCCAACTGGGCACAATTCCAGCAACACCAGCCTTGACCAGAGGAAGCAGCTCTGGACTTGCCTGCTGCAAATGTTGAAATCAGGCACAAGTCAGACTATGACCAGAGCCCCCAAATCAGTGACAGTGAAAGCAGACAGAGCCCAGAGGACCTGCAGGCCTGGCAGGACCTCCTGGCTCCAGCTCAAGGAACAAAGCTCTCTCCAGCCTCACCAGCTGCCAAGGCAGCAGCACCAGCCCACTCACAGCATGGAAATCCCTCCAGGTTGGGAACCAAACCCCTGGACACTGGGTTTCCCACAAGGACACAAGGACTGCTCCATGCCAGGGAGCCCAGCAGCCTTGGCTGAAGCCAGCCTGCAAGCACAGAGCATCCTGGGGACAGTCTGGGACACAGAGCTGCAGCAGAGCACCCCAAGGGGCCAGGACCTAGGGGATCACCAGATGTCACTCTGCTCCCAGGATCACAGCACGGACATGGGACCACATGGGGTCACTGCTGCTGGGCCGTTCCCAGTCAGCTCCCCCTGGCTGCACAGCAGGCCCCGGCCTCACAGGATGTTCCTGAGAACATTTCCAGTAGTGACACTAATGGCTATTCCAGCCACCTGAGTCTCCTCTCCTGCCATCGAGTGTCACTGGCCCCTCCACCTCAGCACTAAGGAGAAACCAGAGGGAAACTCCACCCAGCAGGAACTCTGCAAGGGCTTATCTGCAGTGCAGGTGCTTCCCTGTGAGGCTTCCTGCTCAGCCTGGCCTCCGTGGACTGCAGGATTCCAGCTCCAGACCAGGCTGCAGCTCCACGGAGCAGCAGCCACATCCCTGGATGTGCTTCTGCAGTGCCACGAGCGCAGAGGTGCAGGGACAGAGGTGGCTTAACAGCCCAGCCGACTCACCCCGCTCCGGAAACGGCTCCAGCTCCTCCCGTGCACAGACACACGGACAGACACACGGACTGTTTGTGACTTCCTTCCTGATGCCGTGCAGGGTGTCACCACCAGCTGGGCTCCAACAACAGCTCTGACTGAAACCCTGACTAAAACCCCCGAGTGAAACCCCTGACCTTGGCACCTGCGCTGGGAACGGGTAAAAACCACTCCTGGAACAGTCCCTGTGCCAGCACAGCACCTTCAGCAGTGAGGAAACACCATTTGTTAAAGTGTTGCAACCAACCACAAAACCAGTTTCTACGAGAAGCCCCATATGATCAAAAGCTGCATTTTTCTTTAAACCATTCCCAGAAATGATTGTCATTAAGGGCAGCCTCCCCAAAAGACATAGGTGTGGCCTGGAAAATTTGAGCTCAATTTGTTGGTGATTAATAAAAGGATGAGGATCTGCAGGCGCCCTTGTGGTGGAACAGCAGCAGAAACTGTGGTCAGCAAGAAATGTCCCAACATATCCAACTCGTATCTTTACAAATCAGCAATATTTAATTACTGAATTGATAGTCTCCAGTTCATTTACAAAAATAAACACAGCTTGCCTGAGGGCCACTGCTTCATCTCAACCTGAGCTCAGTCCAATGCTGGCACTGCTGATGGCAGCTCCGCTCCTCCTGGATGCATTTCCAAACATTTCCCAAGTACCTCACTTAGCAGGACTGGAATGCAGGGAGCATGGAGCATGGGGCCAGCCTCAGTCTCCACCAGGAGCCCACAGAGACACCACAGGGGTGGCTGTGATCACTGAGTGCTGCGTCAGCCCTGTTGCACAACCCCCAGCTCGTGTTCCTCCACCCCAGCACTGCAGGGACCCGGATCGATCCCACAGAACAGTTGGGAACAGGGTCCGACAGGGGCTCTGCACGTACCTCTGCTGCAGGTGAGCCATGGCCCTGAGCCTCGGAGAGAAGATATGAAAATGAAGCTGCAGCACTCAACCCCCCCCCAAAAAAAAAAACCCACAACAAAAAAAAGAAGCTGCTGTCAGCCACCACGTGAGGAGAGCGGCACCACTGAGAGCAGGACGGGTTTGGTGACTAAAACTGAAGCTGCGCTGCAGGTCATGAACCCAGGGCATCCACTGAACAGAGGCCAATTCCAGTGAAAACATAACCAATCCCAGCAAAAACACCTGAGGTCTGGAGCACTTTGGAGTTCTGTGTCCCTTGGAAGATCCCCCAACAGCACCGACAACCCTGCGGTTTACGCTTGCACCGGTGCCATCATCCCAGTGAAAACTAACAGTCAAAAGAGTTCAAGGATGAGTGTTCAAGCAGCCACCTCAGCACCCAAACCACACAGAGGCTGCTCCAGCTGCATCTTAGCAACCAACAGGCTCAGGGGACAAAGGGGAATTTATTCTAACTGCCGAGTACCTAGAAAAATAAACCAGCAGAACCTGCTGCCCTGAGGATTAAGACAGCGTGTGCCAGCTTTAAACACCTTCTGGCTCAGAAAAGCCTGCAAGGTGAGAGCCCTGAGCCACACCAATATTTCCAGCTGAGCATCCCTCCCCTGCATCCCAGAGAGCCCAGCAATGGATATGGGCACTGTGTGCCAGCCAGCTCCAACAGGCTCTAAATCACAACAGCAGAGAATCCACAGACATTTCACAGCACAAACAGACTGTTGGTTTATTGCCTCAAGGCTGTTACGATTAGTAAAACATTTTATTATCCTGCTCAATGGTACAGTGTTCCTCAAACAATAAAAATCCCACCAATTTACAGTAAGTCCCCTCCACCCATCCCTTGTTCCAAGCATGGCGACGGCATTTTATCATCCGGAGATGGAAACCTCAGCATTCACCCTGCCAACCTCGCAGGGACACGGCCTTCAGCCCAGAGTGGCAGATTAATTATGGAATGCCCAAGGGGAAAGCTGCTGGCAGGAGACAGGGATGGAGGCACCTACACACTCAGCACCATGGAGTGGGAGGCACCGTGTCCCCGCACCGCAGCAAGGCTCCGGCACGTGAGACGTGCTGAAATGGGACACGAGCTCTGCACTTCGGAGGGAGCTCCTGGCTTTTAATTAACCCGCAGAGCTTCACCCTTTCTTAATTACTCTGTAGTTGCTGCCTCAGGGGGACAAAGGTAAAGCCAGCACAGGTGCCGCTGACGGTCACACTGCCACGTTGTCTCCCCTGGTGGCTGACCAGTGATTCCACTGTCCTGCTGAAGGATGGGGCTCTGGGAAAGCACTGAGCTCTCCTCCAGCTCCTCTTGCCCAGGAAAGCTGTGGCTGCCCCATCCCTGGAAGTGTCCATGGCCAGGCTGGATGGAGCCCTGAGTAACCCTTCTCGTGGAAGGTGTCCCCGCCCATGGAAGGAGGGTGGAACTAGAAGATCTTCAAGATCCTTTCCAACCCAAACCATTCCATGATTCTGTGATGATTCTATGATTCCTCTCCATGCCTCTGACCAGGTCCTTCCAACTCTCACCCCTCATCTAGGGTATGTCCTGGGGATCCCCATGGGAGAGCGGCACAGGGCAAGGGGAGCTGGGGGTTGCAGCCCCCACATTCACTCACCACACTTGATGCAAACACAGCTCTTCCCTCACAAAACGGCACAAATATTCCTTTGCAGGAATGCGGGTGGTCAGAGCCTACCATACAACAGGGAGGAAGAGAAGTCAGAGGAACTGCTAGAAAAAACACTAAGTATCTTCAAAAAATATTTTCCCAATCCACACGCCAAACCCTAAGTCTCAACAAGCTCCATTCTTGCACGCACAAAGATCAGGATCTGCAAATAAAAAGTTGTTTCTGCAAGACAAACCCCAAAACCTCAAATTTACTTAAGAAACAAAATCAAAGTGTTCTATTTCCCCATGCAGCAGCAGCAGCAGCCCTGAAGGCACTGCCTGAGGGCAGGGCAGGGCAGCAAGGACAGAAGTGCCACTGCTCACCCTGCAGGCAGGGAGGGGAGAAGGGACACTGCTGCACCTCCCCATCTTCC
The DNA here is from genome assembly GCA_013390105.1 of Tichodroma muraria. Classification (NCBI taxonomy): domain Eukaryota; kingdom Metazoa; phylum Chordata; class Aves; order Passeriformes; family Sittidae; genus Tichodroma; species Tichodroma muraria. Next base: position 69,998 of record WAAG01015810.1, on the reverse strand, counting down.
CCAGCTCCTCGGCTCATTCTTGTCCTGCTGCCTGCAGCTCCCACAGGAACACAGTCCCGAGCACGGACCAGCCCCAGGATCTCCAGCAATGCCCAGCCAAGCTCGGCACAACAGACGCCACAAAGGCAAGCATTTGGCGTCTCCACAATGCCGGAAACTTTGGGAAGCACCAGCACCCACTTCAGCAAATGTGTGAGTTTGTGGCCTCCCACTCCCAGCCCCTGCGAGGCCAGGCACTGCCCACCCCCAAGCCCTGGCACGGGAGAAGCCCTTGTGAAACCACCGGAACCGGGTCCTTCCGAGCCTGCGCCACTGCTGCCTTGTCAGCCAAGTCACCCCGCACGGCACATCCGAGCGCCTTCCTGTCTGCAGCAGCCCAGCTGGGAGCCCTGCTCCTCCTCTGCTGCCACTTGCATCTGCAAACGCTGGGCCACCAGGGCCTGTGCCCATGCCCTGAGTGCCACCCAGCCACGCTGGCCCGCAGCCAGCTGTGAGCACAGCTGCCCGGGGAGGGGGGGGTTGGCTGCTTTCCCACCCTCCTTGGAGCTCAGCCGCTGCCAGCAACAGCCGCTCGCACCACAGGATCCCTCCTGGCACCGAGCAGGAACAGGAGCGCTGGAAAAGCTTCCCTGGCCCCAGCACAGCAGCCTGCGGCTCCGCAGCCAACATGTCCGTGGCCATTGCTCCGTGCAGAAGCACCTGGATGCTTCAGCCCCTTCAGAGCCCCCAGTCTCAGTCTGGGGTTGCTGCCTTGAATGCGCAGTGGGAAGCAGCCGCTTGCTTCACTTCCGAGCGCTGCGCGTTGAGCAACCCCCGCTGCTGCTCGTTTGTTGTCCCTGGGAGGGGACAAGGGGCTCCGGCGGCAGCGCCAGCCCCGGCCACCCCCCTGCCTGCACCCACACCACGAGGCACCACAGAATGAAAAGGGGGCGAAAAGGCATCATTCACCTTGAGAGGGGAAACCTCTGAGAGAATTCCTGCAGGAATTCTGGAGGCAGACGGGGCACTAAAGGCTTGGAAAGCAGAGTGAACCAAAGCAGGCAGCCGACACCAGGGCAAGCTTCTCCCGGGTTTTGTGTGCCCCGCTGCCTGTGGAATCTGGAGGGAAACGTGCTCGTCTGAGGCATGAGGCTGAGGTTCCTCAAGGCATCGCAAATTCATCACAAGGCGCATCTGTACAGTGCCAAATAAAACCACCTGCTGGGGGTTTGTTTTCTCTCTCCAAAAATCTTCTTGACAGTCCCCGCGTTTTAACAGCGCTCCTGCCATCCCACACATCCCCGAAGGCTCAGCGTACTCGCAATGCAAACTGCCTTTGGAAAAATCTCCTTAAATTAGCGACAGAAATTACTAATACAGTTTGTAAAACCTACAGGCAGAGGATGGCACTGGCATGAGCCTGCCCATGCTGGTGAGCCCACCAGTGTCCTGCAGAGACCCCAGGCCCCAGCCTGCCACATCCCACCACAGTGAAGCCCCCCAAATGCCAGCTGCTGTGGGTGATGCTGGGGAGGACCCGCACAGTGCCCAGTTCAGCTGCTGTCCCCCAAATTCTGGGCTGCCTCCCTCATGTGACTCCGCACAGACCCCGGGACCCCTTCGGGCTCTGCAGCACAGCTGCTCCTGCGGTGCCACATGCAGCAGCCTCGGGGCACCAGCTGCCACCGGCACGCGATGGCAAACCCCGCTCGCAGGCGCCCACGTTGGCACCTGACAGCTCCCCACGAGCACGCTGCAGCGTCCCCACAAAACACACGGCAAATCTGGAAACCTGTTAGCACCAATCATTCGGATCTCCCCACTCACCGTTGCTCAGTGCCCGAGCAGGAGGGAGCAGCACGGCTGTGCCGAGGGGGGACTCGCCTCCCGAAACCGAGTCCAAGCAGACAGCAGGGCCTGGCAGAGGGAGGTGTGTGAAGGGTTTCAAGTTGTGAGATGATTTTTGGACAGAGCCCGAGCATGCAAATAAACACAGCGAGGGACAGAGCAAAGGCCTCTGTGATGCAAACCATCAGGAGGAGGGCAGCCCAGCTCATGCTGCCGGCCCCGGGGCCAGCAACTTCAGCCATGAGTCCCAAGGAACTTGAGCTGGACAAAGTGTGGATGACACATCCCTGCTATAGAGGGCACAGCCAAGTAACAGATGGGCACTGCCAGGAGAGTGCCAGTGCTTTGGGTGGGCTGCAAGGCGCCAACGCAGCTGTTCAGGAGCCCACCTGCACCCCTGCCAAGGGACCCACATCCCACAGCCACCCCGACCACGGTGCTGCCAACACCTCTCGAGCCTCAGCAGAGGCTGACGATGCCCGAGACCTGCAGGTGCAACCTCTCACTGGGCACCCACCTGCCCAGGCCACCACACTCATCCTGGCATAGGAGGGCAGTCCCAACCCTGGCTGAGCCCCGGACACCTGGACAGATGGACAGCCCAGCACTGCCTCTGTGTATGGCAGTGCTCAGGTTATGGGGACACAGCTTGGTGCTGTGCTGCCAGAGGGATGCCGTGGGAGGGGGGAGAGGGGACCGTGTGCTGAAGAGCAGAACGGGAGGACAAAGGTACGAGGAGGACCCTGCACTGAGCACCTTGTCCCACCTGCCGTGCACCCTGCACTGTGTTCTGTGCACTGAGCATCCTGTGGCCACCTCAGCACACCCTGCACTGCCCTGAGCACCCTGCACCCAGCACCACTCGTCAACTGAGCACTGAGCATCCTGCCCCGAGCACCCTGCACCGAGCATCCTGTACTGGGCACCCAGCAGTACGCTGAGCACCCTGCACCGAGCACCGTGCACCGAGGACCGCTCTGCGTCCCCAGAATCGCACATCCTGCACCGTTCTGTGTCCCCAGCACCGAACACCCTGCACCGTGCCGATCGCACATCACCGCCCGGCGTTCGCCCGCCGCGCACCCCCCGCACTGCGCACCG
>WAAG01015810.1:27799-67032 GCA_013390105.1 Tichodroma muraria | reverse complement strand
GCGCCGCGCGCGCCGGGCACCGGGCGGCACCGGGGGGACCGGACCGAGCCCGGGACCGGGACCGAGACCGCGTCCCCGCCTGTCCCCGTGCCGGTGCTGTTGCCCGTGCCGGTACCGGCCGTGGCCGCGCAGCCGTCCCCGCGAGTTGCCGGGAGCGCTCCGCACCGCGCTGCCCGCGGCCTCACCGTTAATCCCCGGTCCCCGCGCTGCCCGGGTGCAGCGGCCGGCAGCGCTGCCGTCACTGCAATCGCTGTAATTAAGCAGCGCCGCCGCTGATTAGCGGCGTGGGAACGCAGGGAGATGCCACCCGAGGTGCCCAACCGGGAGGCAACGGGATGGGAAGGGGGAATGAGGCCCCAAAGAAGCGCCTGGTGGGGAGGGACAGGGACAGCATTGGAGGGGGAGAGAGAAACTTCTTGAAAGTGAATTGGTCTTTGGTTGACTGCAACTTCGGCTGTTAATTACTGCCCAGGTGGATCACACCGGCAGGACCCCTCGCAGCCCCCGACCCTGCAGGTGTGGACAGAGCCAGGAGCCCACCCTGATTCCGCCGCTCCCCGGCACCCTGAGCCCCCCAGCTGGCAGGGTCCCCATGGGGCCTGGTGGGGTCGGGATGCAGGGCCTCTACCACCCCCTTCTCCCACACCGAGGGTCTCCTGTGCCTTAGCCCCAGTGCAGGGAGTTCCTGCATGAGACCAATTCCCTGGCAAAACCACCCTCCACCCTGTCCCACCCGGCTCCAGCTCAAGGCTGGCACTTCCCGGACGAGCGGAGCCGCGTTCATGCACCACTGACCCCCGAGCAGTTCTAATCTTCTGGTTTTTTTTAATTTGCCTCACAAGGTAGAGTACATCCAGGGAATGTGCAATGTACAAGGAAAGTGCTGGGCAGGCGAGCGCGAGGGGAGGCGGGGGTGCCCCACGGGGCCCGGGACTCGTAGCTAGCAGGCGGCACGCTCAGTCGGAGGGCGCGTCGGGGGTGACAAAGGTGCCCTTCTGGTCCCACTGCATGTCCCGGATGCGGCGGATGGACTGGATCTGGGGCTGGAAGGCAGACCACTCATTCCAGTGTCGGAAGTCTCCGGTCTCAAAGAGGTACTGGTAGCCTCTGTAGCCAGGGTACTGGTACCCGACCCAACTGTGGGAAAAGCAAACACAGGGCACCTGAGCGGGGTCAGCCGCTCCAGGCAGCAGCCACACGGCCAGCGTGTGCTCGGGGGGCCGGCGGGGCCTCCCTGTGCTGGGCACCTACCTCTGGGGGATGGGCCACGCCACCAGAAACAGCCATGCCACCCACAACAGCCACACCACCAGAAACAGCCACGCCACCAAAACCAGCCATGCCACCAAAACCAGCCATGCAGCGCTTTCTGGCTGCCCGCAGCAGCCAGTTGGGGAGGACAGAGAGCCTGGCATGAGGCAGCCACCACCGCAGCCCAGCTTACGTTCCACTGGGCACCTGCACGCTGCCCACGCGGTCGCAGAAGCCATAAGCCCAGAGGCTGGGCACGTCGTCCTCCTGGATTTCCATCTTGTTGCCCTTGAAGTCAGCAGACTCGTAGAGGGAGATTTTGTGGTCCTCAGCCTCCTGGGGAAGACAGAGGGAGGGTGCTGGGCAGTGCAGCTGAAGCCATGGAGCTTTGCTGTGGCGAGGCATTGAGCAGCACAGCCCAACCCTGGGCAGACCCCACCGGGGCTCTCTGCTCCCAAGCACTCACCATTTTGATGGGACGCATGGACATGAAGCAGTCGCTCCGGTAGCTGCTGGACCAGGTGTCCCAGCGAGGGTACTCGCCCTTCTCCAGGATGAACATCTCCCCACGCATGTTGGCCTGCTCATAGGCCACCCAGCTGGGGAGAGAGGTGGGCAAGGAGTGGGTCAGGTTCCACCCAGCAGTTCCCCTCCTGCTCAGCCAGCTTGCAGGACAGTGGAGGTGTCTCCATAAAAGCTGTGGCCCCACCACCCTGCTCCCACCTTTCTCCCAGCCCAGGCACTGTGGCCTGTGCAGAGCCAGCGCTGATCCACGGGCTCCTGGCTGGCAGCTCACCGGTGTGTGTGTCCAAACCTGCAGCAGCCACCAGCACTCACAGTGCTCCTCTTCCTCAGCTGGGGAGCAGCAGGGGCCCTGCACAGCTGATGACCCCGCAGAGTCAGCTCAGGACTCTGTTGTCCCTGGCTGTGTAATCCTGGCACGCCCACATGCCTCACTGCTCCAGCGCCAGCCAGCGCTGGCACCCGTCCCACTGCCGGGCATGGGGCTCACTCAGCTGCAATATCACCTCTTCAGCAGAGCCACGAGGTGCTGCGGTGCTGGGAATGTCATGGGTGTGGGGCTTCAGAAGCCCCTGGCACCACACCAGTCCTGCATTTGCTGCTTCCCCTTTCCCTGCAAAACAGCTCTTCCTGCAGATGCCAGCAGGGGTTTTCCTGCTGGCAGGAGATGTGCTCAGGTACCCCAGGCTGCACAGCCTCAAGCTGACTGCTAAAGCTCAGCTTGGTTGTTTTGCTTTCATCTTTCCCTAAGCACATTTTTGGGTGCAGAGTCCCATCGGTGACTCAATAAACTTCTAAGGACCCCAATGACACCCAAGTTCTCTGTCCTCCCAATTTCACCCTTTCTATGTCTAGTGCAGCTTCCCAGGTATCATATCTGAGCTCCTTCCAGGCTGCTCTATCCTCCATTTGTTTCAAGAAGAGCTGGATATTCTGGGTTCCTAATAAAATGTCATCGGTGCTGCATGGTGTCATTCCAGGTCACCCTCCCTCAGGGATGCTGTCAGGACAAGCCATGTCCTGTGCATCCTCCCCACAGCATTGCCAGCCCCCCTGCATTCCTGTGCACGCCGTTTCCAGCCGGGCATGGCGCGGTGGGATGCTCTTTCAACATGGAGATCATCTGTCTGCTCAGTTATCTGCTTTGGGGATCGTTTCTGTCCCTGCCTGTGTCAACTGTTCCCACGGCTTTGAGACCTGCCCAGCCCCCTTGTTGCTGCTCGGCTGCCTGGGCGCAGGCGTGTGCTTGTCCCTGCCCGTCCCTGCCAGCTCCAACCTGGTCCAAGGACCCCACCTCATTTCACCTTGACTTCTCTAAAATCTGCAGGTCCCTCGTATTTCATGGACAGATCCAGGTGGTTAAAATGATGGACAGGTTTCCTCAGCCCTTGGCTTTGCCTCTGGTGCCCTTTGCTTTGCATGTGGCCCTGGCATTCTTCCCACCCATCCTGGCCCTCCCGTTCTCCTCAAAGGAGATCCAGGTTGCCCACTCTGCTCCTGTCCTGGCCCTGCTGCGCTCTGCCCAGGTGGCAGGGAAATGCCCCTGCACGTCACATTGTGCCCAGGGTGCCCCCAGGGCTGTGTCCCCCACCCGCCAGGAACATCCCCAGGGACACGGCCCCCTCCACGGCTGGGGTCACTTACGGTCCAGAGGTGACAATGACACTGCGCACCCGGTCGAAGCCACGGTCAGCCAGGTTCAGGCACTCAGCAGTGAACTCCATCTGCCTGCCCTGGAAGTTCTCCTGGTCGAAGACAACGATCTGGGGGTGCAAGGAAAGGGCTGGATGAGGACAGGCATGCTCAGGGAGGGCAGGCTGGTGCTGTGTGACCCTGCATGCCTGAGCCCACTGCTCCACGTGTCACCCTCAGCTCTCCAAGCTTTCCCGCAACTTCTCGGATCTGGTGCCCGCCTGTGCTGAGCTGGGCTCTGTGCGTGGGCAAGCCCAGCACAGGCCGAGCACAGGAAGGTTCCCCCCAACAGCTGTTCCCAATCTAAGACGGCCTCATCCTGCCCCTGGTGCCCACACTGGTGGGAAGGAGCTGCTTCTTCAGGTGCTCTGCACTGTGGCCTTGTCACCTTGGCACGGTGTCACTGCAGCCTTCATATCACTCACCCCCTGTGCCAGCCTTGCTGCAGTGCCTCAGTGGCACATTGACCTGGCATCACTGTGGTAATTCAATGATGACCCTGTCACCCCCAGTGTCCCCTCCACCTCCCCACAGGACCCCTGCAGGCAGGGGGTGACCAAAGGGAGCAGGTGACAGCAGCCAGACCTGACACCACAACCCAGGGCAGAGAACTTCCAAAGCCGGTGGTCCCCAACAAGCTCTCCTGGCCAAGGGACGCTCAGACTCTTCCTCCTGCAGCAGCTGCCCAAATCCCGTGCCTACTGTCAGAGGGACAGAGCAGGGATGGCATCAACCACACTTCCACACTCCTTCCCCCTGGAACAATCTCCTCCTGCCCCAGAGATGCTGCCCTTGTCCCTCAGCCTGGAGCGTGTCCCTGCGCGGGGGGAGCCACAGGGCTTACCCTGAAGGCTTCTGGGGAGGGCTCCTCGCCCTTGCTGTTTGCGACAGGAGCAGGGTCGAGGGATGGAGTTGGCGCAGGAGCCGCCTTCTCCTTCTCATCAGCAGCCTGGCCGGGAGCAGCGGGTTTTGTGGTCTCAGACATCGCGGTGGTGGGCTCAAGTCTGTGACAGGGCACCAGCAGCAGGAGGTTAGAGGGAGGCATGGATGTGGGCACCCACGACCCGCCCCAGGAATGGTAATATCTGGATGGGGACTCTCAATGGGGTGGGTGGGCAGAGCCGGGAGAGGAGCTGCTGGAAGGTTCTCCAGCAGGCACAGGCAGGGGTCCTGCCTTCACCAGGGGGGGTCCTGGAGTCCACACTCTCCTTCTGCGGTCAGAAGAACCCTGAGCATGGTCCTGGCACTGTAGAGGTGCCAAGGGATGGGGCCTGATGCTGTGCCAAACACCAGGGCCATCCTGCACGGGGTGAACCTGGGAGCCTGGGGGGCACCGGGGCAGCATGTGAGGGGTGGGAAGGGGACAGGCCTGGCCTGCTGAGGCCCTGCAGCTGGCACCCTGCTGTGGCCCCACAGGCGAGTGTCACCAGCAGCTCCCCAAGGACTGGAGGGCGGTGGGAGGCTGAGCACAGAGGTGCTCCCAGCCATGACCACCACAGCGGTGGCCACTGCTTAGACCCTGAGTTTCCCTCTCCCCACCTCGGGTCCGGCTGCAGCCCGGTGCCCGGGGACTTTGTCCTCTTACCTGGGCAGCTGCTGCTTCTTGTTGGAGTGAGCGGGCTTGTGTTTCGGGGCGCCGCGAGGCCCCCACTTTATAGCCTGGCAAGGGCAGACCCCCGGGCGGGCGCACAAAGGAACTGCCAGCTCATCAGTGTCTGCGCGGCCGCCCAGTCATCACATCCTGCAAAGCGCTGGGCGAGCTGGAAGCCTCTCCCCGGCCCCGTGCCCAGCCGCTGAACCCAGCACTTTCCTTTGTGCCCCCGGCACAACAGAAGACCTGACCGTGCCACTTTGCAGCGCGCCCGGCACCCGCTGCCCCGCGTGCGGCCGCCCCGGCGGGGCATATATAGCCCTGGCACGGCCCGGCCGGCGCCGGCACCGGCACAGGAACACCTCCCCTGCCCAGCGCCCCGGGCCCGGGCCCGCGGCGACACCCCGCTCCCGTGCCGCTGCCGCCGCGGAGGGTGCGGCAGCCCCGCCGAGCCCGGCCCGCAGCCGCGCCGTGCCCGTTTCTCCCCTCCGAGCGCTGAAGCTGTCGCTTTGAACATCACTCCGTGCCCGCAAGCGCCGGCAGAGCTGCCCTGGAGATGCCAGAAAGCGAGACCTGAGCGTTCTGAAATGCTTCAGGAGTTAGTTTTTTTCCAAACGATGTGTAATTGAAGCTGACACTTTCCGAATCACCCGAGTGCCTGAAAACAGTGTTTGTTCTCCCTTGGGAACGTCCCTGGCAGGGCTCTTCCTTTGCTTTTTAGCCCATTTTCCCCGTGCTGCAGTTACCCTGTACCACCCCTGGTTCTGCCACCACCACACTCATGGGTTTGGGACATCAGCTCTGTCTGACTGGCGCAGGAGGGTCGTGGGGTGGCTGGTTGGGGACACACTGGCACCAGTCCCTGCAGCAGCTCAGCCCCCAGTGCCACATCTCCCTTACCCCATGGCACCTTGGGGGGGACCCTCCCCTAAGTCCCTCTGAGCATCTGCTGAGCTCTTCTGCACCTCCACACCCCTGTCCAGCACCCCCAGCTTCCCGCAGCATCCAGCACCAGCGGTGCCTCACCCGAGGGAGTGTGGGCCGAGGGCTCAGAGCCCCGTGTGCTGCCCTCCTCTTTTGTTCCTCTCATGTGTCACCCAGCAGTGGTGGGATCCAGCCACACCCTCCGGGCTATTGCGCAAAATCCTGAACAAAAAGGATGCATTGATCCCTTCTTTTCCCGAGGTTTTTCAGGAGGTGTGCCGTGCCCGTGACATGGATGGGTATGGGGTCTGCTGCCCCGTTACCCTGGGTGCTGGACCAGTCTGGTTCTCACCTTGATGCTGGGCAGTGTTTCGTGATTCGCAATTTCAATTTGCGCTTGTTTCCATGGTTTTTATCCAGATTTCTAATTTAACCTGCCCCCTCTTCCTCCCAGAGCCAGTGTGGGTGTTCTCCCTATGCTGCCTCCCCTGTGCCTCCTGGGCATTAATCAGCGGGTCTCACCCACCCCCTGCTCCTGACTCAGCTTCCCCTCCCAACCCCCAGCACCTTTGATCCCAGGCATTGGAAAACCAGCTCGGAGGGGCCGAGCTCTGCTCATGATGGCTGCTTTGCTCCTTATCCCCATGGGTTTCCTGAGCCAGTGCTGTGGCAGGGCTGACAGCAGGGATCGATCCTTGGCCACTCCTGAACCCCCCCAGACACAAAATCTCTGCCCTGCCATGGACCCTGTGCCCTGTAAAGCCCCTCCTGGCACCATCCCTCCCTGGCACGGGTGAGCCTGTGGGATGCACAGCTCCAGCACAGCAAAGAGCTGTCCCAGCAGCAGATGGCCAGAGATGGCACGAGCGGAGGGCACGGGCATGAGGGGTTGTTCTGCCCTGGTGGGCCCCGCTGCCCATGGATCTCCTGCTGCTGCACACCTGCCTGGCACTGAGTGGCACCCTGGGGGCACAGCTCAGGATCCAATTACCAGGTCCCACTGCCAGGACATGGTGTGGACAGCGAGCGAGTGGTGGTCACTGTGCTAGTGGCCAGCGCAAGCTGAGTTTAGCTCAGGCCACAGTGAGAGGCCAGGGACAAACTGTGCCAGTGCCAAGAGGGCTTTTGCTGGGGTTGCAGGTGTCAGGGACAGCCCATGCAGCCCTGCTGTGCCCTGGGGCAACCGGTTGTGCTGAGCCTCCCCAGCTGCCCTGCTCTGCCTCCCCCAGGGTGCCTGGGGCTCACAGAGCTGCTGCAGCTGCACAAGGGGAACTCTGGCTCAGCCTCCTGGCACGTTTCTGGAAAATTCTGTCCCAAAACACAGCACTCCCTGGGAACATAGGTTTTCCCATTGGGCTCAAGAGCCTCCATTGCCTGCTGCCCACTCTGAGGGGCAGGCTGGGTGGGTGCCTCTGCCCGGCCTTTGGAGCCCTGGCACCACCCCGGGATGATTTGTGAGGTGTGTGGGTCACTGTGAGCAAAGCTGGAAGGTGTTTAGGTCCCCAAAATGTGATGGCAGCTTCTTCTTCTTTCCAGCGCACAGAGGCAGGAGGCTGCTGCTGCTCTTCCCGAGTCATTGCACCTCCAGTCCCTTCCCTGCCTTTCCAAACCCTCACCGCCACTTTTCATGCCCCTGGTTCCCACTTCTTGTGGTGTCTATGGCTGTTGTGTGCCCAACCTGCAACGAGCTGTGCCAGATTTTGGGGACAGCTGCTCTGCCCTTGCATGGAGAGCGAGTGGAGACGTGTCCTTCCTCCCACTTCCCAGAAACGGGTGAGGAAACCTCCCCGCGCCCCCGGTGCAGGCAGCGCTGCCTGCGGGCAGGGGGAGCACTGCCAGAGCTGGGACCGGGCCCCAGCCCAGCCCCACGCCAGGAAGGGCACATGGCAGGAGCGCTGGCAGAGCCTGGGGGCCGTGCCACCGCTCTGGAGCTGTGGGGCAGGGGTCAGAGCCTGTGCCCGGTGGGCCAGCTCGACGTCCCGGCTCATCAGCGTCTCTGACACGGCGCCTTTGTTCTGCCAGGTCCCTCCTCCCCCGCCATGTGCTGAGTTAGGGGTTTCAGTAATGCTCCCCTGGGCTCTGTCTCTATCTGGAGGCTATAAAAACCCAGCTGGAGGCTGCCGGACATGTCACCTCCCTGGGCACCAGTGCCTCACCCCAGGTAAGAGCTGGAGCCTGGGACAGCTGCCCTGTGCCCAAGGCTGGGCCTGGGAGTGAGCAGCTGTGGGAAGAGGTGGAGGAGCATCCAAGATCCAGGACTAGACCTCTCCTCAGCACTGGGAGCTGTGGTGGGGGGTTGAGGGTCGGGGGATCGGGGGTGTTTCTGGCTGTGGCAGTGGCAGGGTGTTGATGCTCAGTGTGTGCATGCGGCCGCCTCCGCAGCGCTCCCGGCTCAGCACTGCCCTGCCTGCACTGGCTGCCAGCACGGGGGCCTTGGCTCAGGGAGCTGCCAGTGGGAGGAGGAGTTTCCCTGGGCACGGGCAGGGATGTCTGCCAGGGCCAGGTGCCCACTGGGCCAGGTGCCCACTGCTCCACATGGCCCTGGTGGCAGCTCCGTCTGGGCAGGGAGAGCCACAAAGCTCTTCATCTGCTCCAGCATGGAGCAACCCCCTTGTTGTCCCCCACATTGCTGGTGAAGGGATGTGCGTGGGTTCCTGAGGTCATTTTCATCTGGGCAGAGAGGCAGCTTTAACTGTGCCCTCCCCCTGTACTCTGGCAGAGCCACCATGACCCACCACTGCAAGAAATCCTCCGGTCTCTGGAAGGTACGGGAGCCTGGGCAGGACCAGCACCATGCCCTGTGAACACCCGGGAATGGGGCTGCAGTATCTGCTCGGGGCCTCAGCACCCCCAGAGCCCCCTGACTCCCTCCCTTCCCCCCAGATGGTGGTGTGGGATGAGCCTTTCTTCCAGGGCAAGAAGCACGAATTCACCACCGACTGCTACAGCACCTCGGAGCACGGCTTCAGCACCGTCCGCTCCTGCAGGATCGAGAGCGGGGCGTGAGTGGGGGTCCCGGGGCACTGCCACCCCGCGGTGCTGCGGGACCCCATGGAGAGCAGGGGGGTTGGAGGGTGGAGGCCTCCAGTGCCTTTTGCTACCCGAGCTGCCTTCTCAGGGCACCGCTGGGCGCAGTGAGCGCAGCCCGGCTGTGAGTGGGGCGGTGGGCACCCCGGGGGTCTCACCCCTCCCGCCCTGGCAGGTGGGCGGGCTTCGAGCACTGCGGCTTCCAGGGGCAGCAGTTCGTGCTGGAGCGTGGCGAGTACCCGTGCTGGGAGGCGTGGAGCGGCAGCAACGCGTACCACGTGGAGAGGATGTGCTCCTTCCGCCCCATCGCCTGCGCCGTGAGTGCCCCCCGCCCCGGCTCCCCCCGCGGGGCGGCCCCCGGAGCCCACCACTGGCCACGGACAGGGTGGCAGTGCCAAAGCCGTGCCCGTTTCGGTCGCAGGACCACGGACGGAGCAGGCTGATGCTCTTTGAGCAGGACAACTTCCAGGGCAAGCGGGCAGAGATGAGCGACGACTGCCCCTCGCTGCCCGCCCTGGGCTGGGGCAGCAGCACCGTGGGCTCCTTCCTTGTCCGCTCCGGCGCGTGAGTACCCGGGGTTTGCAGCCTGCCGGGACCGCCGGGGCACGCAGCAGAGCCGAGGATGCTCTGGCAGCTGCCGGGACCCTCCTGCTGCCCGGCGCCCGTAGCGCGGGGGCTCCGCGGTGCCGCCAGCCCCGAGCCACCGCCGCTCTCTGCTCTGTCGCAGGTGGGTCTGCTCGCAGTACCCGGGGTACCGGGGCTTCCAGTACCTCCTGGAGAGCGACAGCCCCGCGGGCGAGTACAAGCACGTGCGGGAGTGGGGTTCCCACGCGCAGACGGGCCAGGTCCAGTCCATCCGCAGGGTCCAGCAGTGACCGCGGTGCCGGAGCCCCCGCGCCCCGGGCACCGTCTGTCCCGCCGGGTGGCGGGGACAAAGCTCAATAAAGGCTCAGTTATCCAAAGCGGAGCCCGCAGTTGGGGATGGGCCCATGGGGGTGCGTGGCCGGGAGTGATGCCACTCCCGGGGGCAGAGCGGGGCTCTGCAGGGGCAGGGATGAGGTGGAGGGGAATTTTTCTGCCCAACTGCAGGTGCAGGGGCTCTACAGGACCCCCACATCCCACCACCCCACAGACAACATCTGCTCTTCCAGCACCTGCCAGGGGCTGAAAGGAGCTGCAGGATCAAGCAAGTGTGCACCTATCCCCGCATCCATGCACACCCTGTACCCATCCCAGCACTCTCACACACCTGTACACATCTCTGCACCCATCCCAGCACCCATCCCTCACTCCCACACACCCAGTGTGCAGCCGAAGCTGGAAACGCAGCAGGGAAAGGCTGGCCTGGAAAAAATTCCTCATTACAGAAGAGCTCTGGAGAAAAGGTTTGATGTGGTGAAAATGTCCCATCCCTGACATTTGCAGCAGCAAGGCCACCAGCGGAGGGAATGCTGCCCAGCAAGGGATCCTCTCCACAGGAAATCACAATTAAAAAGGCAAAACAGAACAAGAAACAAAAAAGTTTTGGGATGGGCTGAGTGAAACCCTACTGTGCCCCAGGGCAAACCCGTCCGGGGCCGGCAGCCAGGGAGACCCAAGGAGCGGAGCTTCCCATCACCTTCACGGCCGCAGCTGGGGGGGATCCTCCTTCTGGGTACCCCCCTGTCCCCGCGAGGCTCCAGAGCCCTGGGGGGACACGGGATCCGGGAACGGGGCCAGCATATGGCCGGGCACGATGGGCAGCTGGCGGCGTGACCAGGGGTCCCCGGGGACCCGGCGGGGTCTTGGAGAACAATGCGGGAGCCCAGCAGCTGCTCAGCGCTGAGGAGGGGCTGTCACAACCCCCGGACGGGAGGGGAGCTGTCCCCGGCATGGGGGGGCCTCTCCTCGGACGGGGCTGTGTCCCCAAGCCGGGCTGGTCTGTCTGCCATCTGTCCCCACCGAGCCCGGCCGCGTCGTGCCCACCATGTCCCCAGGGGTGTGCCCGACAGCCCCCGCCGAGCACCCTTGTCCCGTGTCCCCTGGGTCACACCCATGGCTGTGGGGAGCCCGTGACACAGCGGCGAACGATGTCCTGGCAGGGGGTGACAGCGGCCTTTGCAGCGGCTGTCGTGGCAAAGGGGTCCACAGGGTCTCCCGCAGCGGGAGCGGTGCTGGGAAAAGGTGACTCGGCCGCATTTCCAGCATTAAAATTTAATGCGAGTTGCAGCATCCGTCTGCGCCGTAGGTAGGGCCGGGGGGGCCGGGGGCTGCTGGAGGAGGAGTTTGCTTGGCCGCCTCTTCCTCAGGGATGCTCTGGGAAAGCTCCAGCACAAAGGAGCGGCGCGGCGGGCAGGAGCGAGCGGAACCGGCGCCCCCCAGCCCCAGCCCGGTCCCCCGGGAGCAGGTAACGCATCGCGGACACGGCTCCGCTCCCTGCGGACGGGGATGGGGCGCCTGTGGGGTCTGAGGGCGCGGGGAACCGGGAACCGCCCCACCTCCGGGCGGGAACGGGGGGCGATGTCACCCGGGACTCGGGGGGTCCTGCGGGCGTCGCTCTGGGAAGTGCGGAGCCGGCGGACGCGGCTGATGCCCAAAAATATATATATTCTTCTCAATATATTATTCCTTGGTTATAAATAATCCCACCAGAGTCCCCCACCCCCCGTCAGAATCCCCCTCCCCCGAGGGTGCCAGGCCGGGGCAGCCGGGGCTCCCTCCCTTTGTTCGGGCACGAGCAGCCGCGCATCCCTCAGCGTGTTCCCGGCCACATCCCGGCCCGGCGGGCGATCCCGGTGATCCCGGTCCAGAGGCAGCACCGGGCAGCCTGCCCCTCCCTCGGGCACCGCCTGCAGCCCCCGGCCCAAATCGGAACTAACTGCTGCACCGTTTGTTTGTATTTTTTTTTTTTTCCAGAATCCTCATCAAGAATAGGGTTCCTACCAGGTAAATGGATTCTTGCCTGATTTTCAATGCCCCTGGGAGGATTTGTAGCCAAAATGCTGTTTTACTGCTTTGTCTCGAAGGCCCCCATTTTCTCCTAAAGCTGATGATCCCAGGCGGGGGTTAGAGGCGAGGCTGCGGCCAGCAGCCCCTGGGCACAGCACAGCCCTTCCTCCTCCCTCAGAATGAACCTGGCAGATGCTCTTCTTGCGGAGCCATTTTCTCTCCCTCATTGTCTGGCAGCCTTTTGTGTGTGCGGGTAGGTTCTGCCCGGGTATCCAGGAGGAGCCCAGAAATAATATTTTCAGGTGTTGTGGGCTCGCAAGGAGCCTTTCACACTCTCACACCCCCCTTCCGCCGGGCTCAGCCCCAGAGCTGCAGACAAAGGCAGCAGCACCTGGCACCACTGCAGCAGCACCGGAGCCTGGGCTCTGCTAGAGCCTGGGCTCTGCTGGGTGGCAGCGAAGGTCGGGAAGCGCTGGCAGGGCACAGGGCCGGGGGGTCTGGCTGCCCCGCTGGGATCTGGGGGGGCAGGGTGTGCGGATCCCACATCCCAGAGATCATCGCTCTGGGATCTCGCGGTGGTTCCGTGCCTGCTGTGCCCTCACCTCCCTGCTTCTGCCTGCAGCGGAGTTTGTGCTCCCCTCCCTCCCTCTTGCCCTCCTTCCCTCCCTCCTCCCTCGAGGAGGGGGTTTAGCCCCCATGGAATTTGGGTGTCCAGTCCCCCCAGGGCCACTGTATTTGCCACCCACGCGAGTGGCAGAGGCAGCTCAAGCTCGCACCCAAGACGAGTGTTTAGGTGAGTCCTGTCTGCACAAAATTGTTTTTCCCTCCCTGTCTCCTGGGATGCGCTTCATTCCCAGCCCAGGGAGGCCATCCTGCCGCGGTCACGTCCCGCCTGCCCCACCACAGACACCTCCCGCTCGGATCCAGGCAGGGGATCCATTTGCCAGATGCTCAGTGGCATCTCCGCAGCTCATTCCCGCTGCTCGGCCCCACCACAGCCGGGTTGCAAATGCCGCCTGGACGTGCTGTCCCCACGGGAGGGACTGTCCTGCCGGCAGCGCCTGCGGCGTGTGGTGACAATGAGCCGTGGGAAGCAGGAGCGGCTCCGCAGCTGAGCTGCAGAGTCATCACGGCCCCGCTCCCCCGGGACCAGCTGCTGTCCTGGTTTGCCCAGGCGGGCAGGGCAGGAGCAGGGCAGGAGCAGGCCACAGACATGGGCTGGCTGCTGGCACCGGCCACGTGTCCCCAAGTCCCCGAGGAGAGGGAGCAGCACCCACCACAGCGCGGCTGTGACCCCCAGTCACCCCAGTTTAACCGGTGCCTGTGGAACTGCAGGGTGCCAGTGACTCAGCTTTACCACAGGGCAGGGGCAGAGGCGGCAGCAGAAGGGGCAGTGTCAGTGGCAATCAGTCCCTTCCTCCAGGGCGGGGGTTCCAGCAACAGGTAGGGACAGTTTGGGGCATTGCCACCATTTCTGGTGCGGTGGTTCCGATGCCCCCCTGTGCCTGGTTCAGCTCCTGCATTCTGCAAGGGGACGGGGACAGGAAGGTCCGTGCCCAACCCTCCTGCCAGGCTCCTTCCAGCTCGTCTGGGCTGTGCCTGAGGACGGTGCCCTGCTTCTCTCCTTTGCTGCGTTGGTTGTTTCTTTTGCAGCTGCTAATGACTGACCTGAGGTCTGTTCACACAGTCCCCTCGCTGCCTCCACAGCACAGAGCCACATGGAACAGGGGACATTGCACAGCACTCCTGTAGCTGGTGACCAAAGGTAGGACTCTGGGGAGGGGACACGGGTAGTGCCAGCCCCATTCTCTGCCACCCCTTGTGAGCTGGGCAGTCAGGACCAGCCTTCCTCCTCAGGGCCCCATTCCCTGGGGGGTTCTCCTCAGGCCCCAGCGGGGTGCAGGGCTTCATACCATCCCCAGGGCCACCTGCATGAGAGGATGTGTCCCCCCCATGTGCCCAGCAGTGGGGAGGGGGTGGCTGCCACAGCCCAGGGTCTCACGGCATCTCTGCTCCTCAGTGCCACCACCCAGGGGCACGGCCCCAGCTCCTGCCTGGCCAGACTGACCATGTCCAGAGGGGAGCCGGGCTCAGGAGCTACCATCACGACCAACACATGATGCCAGAGCCAGGCTGGCCCCAGCAGAGCACCCTGGTACCCACTGCCATGGTGTGGAGCCACCAGCCCGGCCACTGCGGGGGACACAGCCCAGGAGACTGCGGTGGTGACACCTGAGGACACGGGGCTGCGCACGCACACGGCTTTCCTGCAGGATGCTGGGTGTCCTTGCCTCCCTCTGCTCCCCCCAGGCCTGTCCCCTTCCCTGAGCACAGTGTAGGAGGAGGGAGAAGGCAAAGGGAGTGGGGGCAGAGCTGTGCCAGCTCCTCAAAAGGACTCTGTCCTCACTGATCCTGCCCTTCCCTCTGGCTGCTGGTGAAGTCCTGGTGCTTTCTGCCCTGGAGGTGCCATGCCTTGGCAGGACCCTGCCTCTGCTCCCCTTGGAGAAACACCTGGTTTGTGGAGCATCCTGGAGCCTGGGGAGGAGCATGGGCAGTGAATCCTCCTCTTGTGGCCTCTGCAGTGGCCCTGTAAGCGGATGGGACCATGTCCTCGCCAAGCAGCCACTCGGGGCCATGTCCCCACGCAGGCAGAAGGGCGGGGGGTGCAGTGGGCTGAGGGCAGACATGGGGGGCTGGGGGCTTGTGGCAGGTGTTACAGCCTTGAAGTCCAAACTGGAAAAGGGTCCTCCTGGGGTCCAGAGGAGCTGGTGCTGTGGGAGGAGGTGACCCAAAGGGACACGGGGCAGAGGCTTTCCTGGGTGCCCTGTCCCAGCCCTGTTTCTCAGGGCACAGTGTTCCTGCAGCCCTTGGAGCACTGCTCAGCCCCGTGGAGACACAGCTTCTGATGGGGATGGGGTAAGCTTTCCTCTGCTCCATGGTGGTTTTCCCTGCAGGACCTCCTCCTCCCTACATGTGCAGTGGGAGCTGGGTGCAGACTTGGAGCAGCTGTTGTGGTCTCTGCTGGAGCCCTGCTCTTACAGAGCTGCCTTACCCCAGATACTGCCAGTGATTCTTTCATCCTCTCCTTCTCTGCCTCTTCCAGCTCTTTTAGAGTCCTTTAGGCACTGCTGGGACTGTGTCCTCCATGCATCCTGTCTCTCACATTTCCCAGTCTCAGGAGTGGGAAGTACATGTTGTGAGAGGACACTCACTGCTGAGGCCATTGGTACCTCCCTGGCAGGGATCAGAGGGGCAGATGCCTGCTGAGCATTTCATTCAGAGACAGGTTCTGTTACACCGGCTAAACCCTGTACTAACACCTTCCCAAAGGTCAAAACCCAAAAACGCCTCCTGCTCTTGTGAGCCAGAGCCCTGCTGCTGACAGGCCTGGCTCTGCATGCTGCCAGTATTAACCTACTAACCTGCTGGGACCCCTGTGCCCTCCCCGGGGCTGCCACGGCCCCTGGCACATGGACTAACCCACTAACCAGCCCAGCGCATGCCCTACTAACCCACAGCAGCCCTGCCTCGTGCCCACTAACCACGGCAGCGGCGCTGCCTTTAAAGGGGAACGGAAAAGCTGGAAAAGGGGTTTGGAAGTACCAGGTGTCGGTGCCAGGCTGCACAGGCAGGGACAGGCAGGGGCATCCCTGGATGCAGGCAGGAGAGAGGACTGGCTGCCCAGCACTGGGCGGGAGTGGTGTCGGGCAGCCCCTGCCCATGCAGGCAGCCCCAGTCCCGGGCAGAGGGGACCAGCAGCCCCTGCCCCGGGCAGCAGAGGGGACCAGCAGCCCCTGCCTGGGGCAGCACGAGGAGAGGGTTTCTCCCCACATGCCCTGCCCAGCTCTGCCTGTGGAGCCTGTTGCTGACTAGGAGCCTAAAATGGTTTTATCAGCAGAAGCTTTTCAGTTCCTTTTTAAGCCAGTAGATCTCTGTTACTAACACATTCCTGAACTGAATTAAACAAACTAACCATTGCTGCTTTTCTCTTCATTTCTCTTCCAGTGTGTGTGTCCTCTAAGGCAGACCAGTGCCCTGCTTCTGTTACTAACCTGTACTTCTGTTCCCACTGTACTAATCCTCTCTGTTTCCTTCCTGCTACTAACAACTCTCTTTGCACTTTGCCTCTCGGGTGCTGTTTGCCATGACAAGTGACGGTGGCAGCTCCTTCTGGACTTACTCATCTGCAGCACCCAATTTTCTGTGCTGCTGAGCATCCCTGGCTCCCATTTGGTACCATGGGAAAGAACATGCTCAGGCTGGGGCACTTTGAATATTTCCTCTTGGCCCATTTTCCAACAAATTTCATGTGGCACAACAAGGAAAAGAGGCTGAGTGGCAATAGGACGCTACAAACCATTAGTAATGACCAGTAATGGCTGCAGAGGCCCAGCAAACCCAGTTTGCAAAGAGATTCAGCCACGGAGCGAAGCTATTGCCATGAGCCTGAGCTTGGCCTCTCCTGAGGCCCCAGGTCACCTGTCATGGGGAATGTTCTCGTGCTGCTCCCAGCATTGGTGCTCCTGGGCTCCTCTCTTCATCCACTTTGTCTCTCCGCAGTTTATCTTGTGCCTGGTGCATGTGGAAGCCACTGCTGGCAGTGTGGCCTTGACTAACTCAGCTCTGAGTCACCGCTGGGTTGGTACCTGCAGGGTGGTACCAGCCAAGGGCAGGGGTGGGCAGTGGGGGTCACAGAGGGCTCTGCCATCAGGTGATGTGGCCACAGCCTGGGCTTTGCTTTCTGTCTGTCTGTCAGCCAGGTGAACGTCCCCGGCCTCTGCAGGGATCCTGCCAGGGTGAAGGATCCAGGCCCTGGCCTGCTGGTGCGGGTTGGGCACGTGGCAAGGCACCGACAGCGTCCAGGGCTGCCATGATCAGTGGGACAAGAGCCAGGCCCTGTGTGCCAGCAGAGGATGGTGGCCCTGTGCTGCTGGCGGGGACAGGCTGGCTCATGAGGATGTCCCAGACTCTGGATGTTGGGGGGACATGGCACCCCTCAACCAAGGGTCACGGCAGCTCTGGCAAGGGGCAGATCCAGACAGGGCCCAGCTCTGGCTGCTCTCTCTTGGCTTTGCCTTGTGCTCACTGCTCCCATGTCTAGGGCTTCCCCAGACCACCCGCTGTCCCTGGCTGACATCACTGTCACCCCAGGGCAGCTTTCCTGCCTGCACTGGAAGGCAGAGCCGGACGGAGTCTCCTGGGTGGCCCCTTGCCACTGCCACCTCTCCTGGGCATCCTTGCTATGCACTGACCCCAGCCTGCTCTTTCAGCTGGGGGGTCTCTCTCAGGGTGATGGGGGTCACCTCCCCACCCAGCTCTGTGTCTGTCCAACCTCCACCTCATCCCGCTAATCCCCCAACTCCCCTTCCTCTGCACAGCTGGCACCAGGATGGGTTTTTGGGCTGATGCTCCTGTGTTTGATGGAAGGGGGAGACAGGGCCCTGCTGTGGGCAGAGTGGGGAGCACAGGGACAGTAACGGGACAGGAGGACAAGCCAGGTCAGGCAGGTTCAGAGCTCCTGCACAGGACAGGAGCGCCACAAGCACTGGGCTGGAGTTGTCAGAGCCCACCACTGTGGGGGACTCTCCTCCCTGCCCCACAGAACCCTCCTTTCCTCTCCAGAGCAGCCCCCCTGCGCACAGGGGGACCTCTCCAGGCTGGTCACACAGGGGAGCCACGGGACCACAAGTCACCTCGATGGCCAGAGCATGCAGTTGGCAAGTGTCACTGTGCACGGGCCCCTCAGTGGGGACAGGCCGCCAGTGCCCATGGGTGGCTGCTCCCCCCTCAGAGCAGGGCAAGAGGGCAGAGAGGGTCCACCAAACAACCAGGCTGCTCCTTTGCTCTGCTCCTGCACCTCAGGGCTCCCTGTCCCTGCTCCCCAATTCCTGTGGCTGGCAGGACTCGATATCTCTGTCTGTCCATCCCTCTTTGCTGGCATCCCCAGAGCTGTCTGGAGAGGGGCACGATGTGCAGACCCTCCTTCAGCTGTGGTGGTGGACAGGGGGCCAGGGCACCCCAGCAGTTACACGGGCAGAGGTCCAGCCGTGGCTGCGCTGTCCTGCCCAGGGTGCTCCAGCCCACACTGGTCAGGGCTGCCCCTGCTCTGCGGGCACAGCCACGCCGGGGCTGGCCACTGGCCAGGGGTCCCATAAGCCACCACAGCAGCGAGGACGCCCCCACTGCCTGTAATGTCTACTGTGAACATGGCAAGTGTGCAACCACCTCGCTGTCTTCTGTCTTTGTGCAGCGTGGGGGGCTGGGGGAACCGTGTGAGGCTGGGCTGGGGGTGCCCCAGCTCCCATGGGCGCATGGGGGGAGGCAGGCCAGGCCGTTCTCACTGCGGCCACCTCGGCATTCTGCTGAGGGACCGGGCTCACCGGGGGTGTGGCAGGACCGGGGGAAGCCTGGGTGGGCGGTGGGGAGAAGGGGCTTCGCGCCGGGCAGGGCCCCGCGGGGCGCAGGAGGGGGGGTCAGCCCCCGGCGGTGGCTCTGGGGGCGCGGTGCCATCGCCCAGCGCTGGCAGCCGTCAGGGGACGGAGCCCACGCTGCCTCCCAGCCGGGACAGCCCCGCGGGGCCGAGCCCGCAGTCCCGGGGGTCGGCGGGGGAGCCGCGGAGCGCGGAGGGGGCTGCGGGGGCACCCGCCGGTACCGGGCCGGGCTCGGAGGGCGGCGGCAGGTGGAGCTCGTGCTCCAGGAAAGCCCGTGGCCCGGCTGCGTCCCTGCAAGAGTCCAAGGCAGGCTTGGAGCAGCCTGCGGTAGCGGAAGGTGTCCCTGCCCACGGCCGGGAAATGGAACGAGTGAGCTTCAAGCGCCTTCCGCCACAAAGCACCCCACTTTTCTGCGATTCCAGCCTGGGACGCGATGGTCACAGTGAGCAGGACACGACTCCTGCCTGCCTTTCTCCGGAGGGGCAGGCTGGACACCTCCGGCTGTGGGGTGGGGTCCCGGCTCCGTCCCCTCCCGGCTGTGTTTCTTTTCCAAACTGCCGTGTATATTTTCCCAGCATTTTGACACAGCGAGTGCCCCCAGCCCGTGTTGCCCGCGTACGGGCAGGAGAAACGATGCTCATTTACATGAAATCGCGCCTCGGCTCCGTGAAATGGATCCGGGGCGTTTCGGGGAGCGGCTGCGAGCGCGGGGCTCCGCCACAGAGGGACCCTGCGGGAAGGGCTTTGCCGGAGGGATTGTGGATGGCCCGAGTACCTGTCCCAAATGCCCCTACGCTGGCCGTGGAGCTGCCGAGGGAGCCAGGGAAGCAGGCAGGGAGCCAGCCCGGGGAGCAGGTCCACGTGCACAGCTCTGCCCAAGTCCCGGCTGCACCGCACTGCGAGGGAGGTTCAGCGTCTCTGCTCCCGCTTCCACAAATAGGACATAAACCCCCCCCACAGATCTTTCATTCCCCCCTCCCTCCCTATCAGCCGGGAGACAAATGCAGCTGTGCTCAACACAGTCACACCCTTATCCAGGTTTTTCCTCGGATCCTGGAGCTTTATCCCGGGAAACATCATGCAGTTTGCTGCTCCCAGCACCTCACAAGGACGCAGCTGAGGTTTGGTCCACCTTAAGTGGGAAAACTCGCTAACTGCGGGCATCACCCCCCGCCAGCACCTCCCTGTGGGGCCGGTGAGCAGGTGCCCTGGGCAGTCAGCGTGGCTGCTCACCTTGGGCAAGGAAAATCCTCCTTAACTCCATCCGTGCCCGTTGTCTGCAACCCTCCTTTTTCCCAGCTAGCTCTGTCTATTCCATATCTTGCAGCAAGCAGAGCCAAGAGTCACATGTGGAATACCGCGTGAAGCTGGAGCTGAAGGCAGGACATCCTGGCACGTCTTGAAGCAATTAAAGTATCAGTTACAGAGCTCTGAGCCGCCGTCCTTCCCTCTTCCACCCTGCAGAATAACGCAGTGGCTGTGGCTTGGTTGGGCACCAGGATAAAGCTTTCAGCTGACAGAAAGCAGGTTTAGATTGAGTAGCAGGGAAAAATTCTTCCCTGTGAGGGTGGTGAAGCCCTGGCTGTGGCTGCCCCACCCCTACAAGTGTCCAAGGCTGGGTTGGACGGGGCTTGGAGCAACCTGGGATAGTGGAAGGTGTCCCTGCCCATGGCAGAGGTGGCAGTGGATGGGCATTAAGGTCCTTTCCAATCCAAACCATTCTGGGATTCCATGTCATGCCAGGGGGTCCCAGATCCTGATTTCTCTAGGATCAACCATGTTTGGGCTCTTCCCTCCACCGGGAGCAACTCCAGGCCCATGCTGCCATACTCTCATTAATATGTGGGATTGTGAGGCGATCCATAATTAGATGCTAACTGAGTTTTCTCTAAGTTGGGTGAGGGAAGGTCACCAAGGTAGGAGTGGAGTCAGCTTATTGTTATTATCAATCAATAACCTATTTATTTTCCAACATTCCTATTAACCTCTGCGAGCCACTCGCTGTTTCCCTATGAAAGGACTGTGCCACTGCTTTGCTGACTGGACAACTCTGATTGAAAATGGAGCAGTGACCCGACCCCAAAAGCAGAATCCAATTAAAATCATTTTCATTTGTAGATTAATATCTTTTAACATGTTCTACATCCCTTGCTTCAGCATTTCGCACAGGAGCTGCTGCCTCATTACATGAGTGCCCGTATCAGTGGTGCCATAAGAAAATAATTACAATTAATTAGACATGGAGACAATTAGGACTGTCCTTTTCCAGGACTGAGGGACAGTGCCCAGCTGTGATGTGCCACCGCCACGGTGGCAGTGACTTGTGGCTGGGGGGACAGGGCTGCTGTGCTTGGGGCAAGGAGAGGGACAAGGAGGTCTCAGTGTCTGGCTCCTTGTGCCCCTGTCCAAGCACCAGCCCGTGGAGGAGGCTGGGTGAGGGTCCCTGGTGGTCCACCCTGTGCTGATGGAAGAGATCCCCAGTCATGGGGGTTCATTACACCGGGATGTGTCCCATCCTTGTCCCCTCCCAGATCCTGGTGTTGGGCATTGCTGAGCGCAGGAATTGCCTGATGCAGCTCGGTCTCAAGGTAAAGTCTATTATTAATAATGTGACTTTGATAATAAAAAGATTAAAATTAGGTTTATGGTTTGCCGACTGCCCTTTCCACGCTGTAATCATCCCTCATCCCTATTCATGAGCCTCTCATTAGTAACCACTGCTTACAAGGCGGCTAAACAGCCCAACCCTTCAGCAGCCACCATCTCCTTAACTGCTTAACTTGCTCGCTGATTACCAACATCAAATTAACTCTGCAGAACGGATCTAATAAGCTTCCCGGTGGCTTCAAACCTCCTTGAAAATTGCTCTGATGTCTCCATGGGGCCCTATTAAAAAAAATCTTTCCCCTGTGAGTATAACAGGGAAGGCATCGGGCTGCGGCCGTGGTGCTGCCGGTGCCCAGCCCTGCCCGGTGCCCCGGGGCAGCTTCCCGGGTGCCCCCGCCGTGCCCAGCGGAGCAGCCCCGCTCCGTGTGGCGCCTTTGCACTGGGAACGGCTGTTCGAACTGATGAGCTGTTTTCCCTGATCCTTCATTAAACACTCCAAGACTTAATTTCACTGTTTGGTAGCTCGGGGGTTGTGTAACAAAAGAATAAATAAGAACGACCTTTCCATTTAATTACGTTTTTTTTTTTTTTTGGATGTGGGAAATGCCTCGGCTCTCTGGCAGCGGGTGTGTGGAGGTCTGGTGATGTTTAGGAGTGGTGGGACCAGGCTGATGATGCTGGCTCTGGTCTGGGCCAGGTTTGGGGACACCCCACAGTGCTGGGGACAGTGCAGTGCCACGGAGGGCAAGCCATGGGCTGGGGACAACACTTGGCACAGAGCACGGGGGTGGCTCCCCGGCAATTAACTCTGATGGGTATTTCAGCAGCGGCCGTGGCCATGCGGAGGAACGCCGGGGAGCGAGGGAGCCTTCATCCCTCATTGCCATGGCAACCGTGCACGGGGATGGAGAGCTGAGGGGCCTGGGGGGATGCATCCCTCCTGGTACACAGACCCCCGGCGGGGCTGGCTGCTGAGACACCCCCAAAACCCCCTCTGGGATAGGGATGGATGCGCTGCACCCTCTGGGATGTCGAGGGCCTCCATCAGCCAGATCCAGCCCACCTGGGGCTCAGAACCCTCTGGATGCAGCCAGGTGGGATGGGAGATCCATCCTTGGGGCATCCCTTGGGACAGCAGGCAGGGCTGGCTGCATCCCCTTCCCCTGGGAAAGGCGTGCAAGGTGCCAGGCTGAGCTCCCAGCCCCTGTGCCATGCCCCCTCACCCCCCTGCACGGAGCTGGGTGGCTGCAAATTCCCGCACCCAGCCCGTATTTCCTGCCTGCTGGAGAAAACATCTTGCAGCAGGCTCAGCCGGGGGAGATTTAGTAGGCAGGAGGTGGAGGATTTGTGTACAGGCTCCCTGCTTGGTGCCACCAGGGGCTGGGAGCTGGAGGAGGCAGCTGCTGGCACTGTGTCCCCTGGCCCTGCGTGTCCCTGAATGCGGGACAGGGATCCTCCACTCGGTCCTGAGCTCTGGAACCCAACCTTGGGCTCCGGTCACCAGAGCCAGCAGTGTCCCCCTGCATGATTAGAGGGATTTGGGATCAGGCTGTGTGCTCATCTCCTGCCCCAGGGTGGGCAGAGGATCCTGTGGCCCTGCTGCACAAAATCCCAGCCCTACACCACCCATCCCTGCCCTGCACCATCCCTTCCCAATCCATCCCAGCCCCAGGAGCTGCTGTGGATGATGCCCCGAGCTGCAGGGCAGGCAGGAGCTGTGCACACAGGCTGGGGCAGGGGCACAAGGCCACCGCTGTTGAGCAGGCGAGGAAGGAGATCCTCATCTTTCTGCCCAGCCCAGATCAGGGATGGGGCAACTTGGGAAGGTAGGAGCCATTCTACACCCTGATCCCTCTCTTTCACTCCACATCCCTCACCCACAACCCCCTCCCTGCATATTCTCCCCAGATTCAGGCTGATATTAATAATGGCTTATTTCAAGCTTTCAGCCCACTTTCTCTGAAGAAAATATTTATCCTGAGCTCCATTTTCCATTTCTTTTCAATTACCCAGGGCGGATCACCGCCCCACAACTCTCCTCTTTAGCCATGAACACAAATCCTATTGCCTTTTCTCTTTCCGTGTATTTGCCCTTTGATTTAAGCTGCATTTTCTCCTGTTTTCATCAGTTCTGGCCCTCTCCTGCTGTATATCTCCCTGTTTATCTACTTTCCAAAGGCCTCCCCCTATTTCTCCGGCCTGGATCAATACAGCTGCAGAGCCAACTGGCAGCTCCTTGCTGCTGCTGCCTGTAGTTTTTCTTAGGGGACTTGTCCAGTATTTCTTGTTAAGCTTCTGTCTCAGCTTGTTCCATTTCTCATTAGGTTTTAGCACTGGCATTGTAGTATTTCTTGCATTTCCATGCTGCCCAGGGATCTCTTGGAATTCTTAATGGGCAGGCTTAAAGCCTCCTCTTTAGTGGGCTCCCGGGTCCTCCCCAGCAGGCTGGAAGTGCTGAGCAGCGAGGCACTTAGATTTTCAGGTAGAGAAAAGAATTTCTCTGGCTCCAAGCCGGGCCAGGAATTTTTCTTACAAAAGGGGTGATGGGGATTATTTGCATTTTACATCGGGTTTTCCAGGGGATGCATTTCCTGGGGCTGTCGTGGGTGGCAGTGCCAGAGGGTGGGGGATGGATGGGATGGCTGGAAGGGCAGAATGTGGCAGCTCCCACCCACCCCACCTCCCCCCCCCGAGCCCCCTCTGTGCCCCCAAGAGCTCAAATCCCTTCATCCCTGCCCGGCAGTGCACACCCTGGCTATTCCAAAGGGGTTTTTTTTTCCATCCACATCCCTCCCAGAATTTTCCTTCCAAGAGAAAAGCTGCTGTTCCAACCCAGCCCAGCTTTGCAGCTGTCAGGAGCCAGCAGATGTATTGCTCTCATGGCTGCATCCCTGAGTATTAAACACGACGCGCAGCCGCCACCACGCAATATTTCCTGGGATGCCACGGCACTGCAGGAGCCAGGCAGTGTCCTTTAAAATCAAACCAATTTTTCCTGTCTCCTCCACAGAATAGTTTTATTTATCCGCACTCCACCAGCTGTTACTGCAGGTTAACCAAAGGCTGTAAAAACACTTTTCTAACAGCCTTAACTTTGCGTGGTTTGTTATTGAAATTATTCTTCTTGGATTGAGGGTTTTTTCCTAATCAGATTGGGGTAAAACAGGGAAATCTGGCCCTGCCCTGCCCTGTAGAATGCTCTGCTCCTGGAGCTTGGAGTCTTCCTGGGGCCATGGAGCTGCTCCACATTGCCTGGGAGGGATGGAGATTCCAGGGATGAGGATTGAAGGATGAGGATTGACAGATGAGGATTGAGGTATGGGGACTGAGGGATGAGGATTGAGGGATGAGGATTGCAGGGATGGGGAATGAGGGATGGGGATTGCAGGGGTGGGGAATGCAGGGATGGGGATTGCAGGGATGGGAATTGAGGGATGGGGATTGCAGGGATGGGGATTGCAGGGATGAGTTTTGTGTGATGGTTCAGTCCTTGCACACCCCTGAATGCCATTTCTGCGCAGGTGATTCCCTCATCCAGGAAGCTGAGCTGATGAAATCCAACCTCCTCTTCAGCCTGATAGGGATAATTCACAATGAGCTAAGCAAAAGGGAATTATTATTAGAGGCAAATAAAAGTTAAATAAAGCTGTTTGGGAGCTGCCCTGTGATGGACCATGCACAGAGGAAATACAGGGGGAAATGCATCCCTGGAACTCCTGCTCAGGTGTCCAGGGCTACCCAGACCCTCGTTACCTCCCTGTTAATGGGGACAGTGATGACACCGTGGGGGTGTGGAGGGGAGTGACAGCTCTGACACAGCCTGGGGACGGCGCAGTGAGGGCAGGGGGACAAGGGGTGGCAATGGGGACAGGAAATGTCTGGAGGTGTCCGACCCACCCCAAGGAGCCATGGAACATCCTGGTGTTTGTACTTCTCTGTAACCCACCCACCAATCCCAGGGCTGACAGAGATGTATTTTTAGCTGCTGCAGCACAATTAAGTCTTCTTGTTAGTCTCAGGAGGAGAAGGAGGCTGTTGGTTTACTTGCAAATGCTTGAGGTAATTCTCTAATGGCTCCTCCACCATTACACAGACACTGTTTTCCATCTCTTATCATATGTAATCCCTAATGATTCCTCCGTTATGTCCTGTTTTATTAAAGCACCATTGAACTATAGCCTATTGATTTAGATTTCACAGACAATTGAAATTTAAATTGACTCCAAATTGAATGTCTCCATGCAATCTGTGTTCTGCACTAAAGATAGATAAAATGCTTCTATTTTTGATAACAACTTATAGCAGAGGCACATTTTAATTTCAGGAAGCACAGAAGGGCGTCAGGATCTCCATGACAATGGCAGGTGGCCGGGTGGCAGCAGGTTCCTGACCCCTCTGGGCACTTGCTGTCCCATGGGGCTCGGAGGGAGCGGCAGGGCACGTGGTCATTTGTGTTGGATTTAGAGAAAAATGGGACTTAATGCCATGAGGGCTGTGGCTGGGGAATTCCTGGAGGGCTCTTGACTTCCTGAGCACCAGCTGAGCCACTCGTGCTGGCTGCCCGAGGTGCCAGTGGGTGCTTGGCCACTGGGATGCTTTTCATAAATCACAGAACCGTGGAATTCCAGACTGGTTTGGGTTGGAAGGGATCTCGAAGCCCATCTCATTCCACTCCTTGCCTGGGGCCAGGCTGCCAGTGCTGCTGAGGGATATCAGGGGATGCTCCAGCCAGCACCCCCCACGCTCCTGACCGCAGGCAGGCGCTGGCAGGGCTGTGGGGGTCACCCTTCCTGACAGGGCTGTATCCATCAGCCAATAAACAGCTCATTGCAGGGCGGAATTATCTCCGCTGGCATTGGGGTCGGCTCTAACACAGACATTATTCCCAGCAGGAGGCACATGAGCAGAGCTGGTGGCAGATCACAGCCCGTAACTCTTGGTTATTTACACCAGAGCTCCTGGGAGGTGGAGGAGCGGGGTCTGGGGCTGCAGGGATGGCCACACTCACCCCGTGCTCCCAGGGGACACACAGGGATGGGGTACAAGGAGTGGGGAGTCACGGTGCCAGGTCTGGGCACAGCTCCAATGTGCTCCTGGCAATGGGCTCCTGCCCTAGCCAGGTCTCTTCATCCCCAGAGAAGGATTTAGCCCTCAATTTGGTGAATGAAACCTGGAAGACATTTGGGTCCCAGTGGGATTTTCCCCTCTGGTGCCATATTCCAACTGCAGGCTCCGTGCCGGTTCTGCTCTATGTGTGCTACTGGTGGGATTCTTGAGAGTGTCCTGAGCAGGGCCAGCAGCTGGATTGATGATCCTTGTAGGTCCCTTCCAACTCCAGATATCAGGAAAAAATTCTTCCCTGTGAGTGTGGGGAGGCCCTGGCACAGCTTGCCCAGAGAAGCTGGGGCTGCCCCATCCCTGGAAGTGCTCAAGGCCAATTACACGATGCTTGGAGCAGTGGAAGGTGTCCCTGCCCATGGCAGGGGGTGGAACAGGATGGGCGTTAAGGCCTTTTCCAGCCCAGGCCATTCCAGGATTTCCCAGCCATCAGGGCAGTGTGTGGGACCGGTGCATGCTCCAGGGGTGGGGAGGTGGCAGGAGACCTAAAAAAAAAATGCTGGCATTGGTGCTGCCCACCTGGAAGGACAACCCACCCCCCCAAACACCTCTGCTGAAACCCACCTGCCTTTGAAACCTAAATTCCTACAGCCAGAGCTGTCACCCAATTTCTCAGGGTACTGTGGTTTTCTCTGAATGATAGACAGTAATTAAAACTCAGCTAATAACCTCCTCACTCCTGACATTTCTACAGGGGTTTTCTTCACCATTATCTACATATAGATTAAAAATTGTAATTGGACCAGAGATAGGGTTAGAAAAATCCACCCCCTTCCCACTGATCGTTTGCTGCTGAGTGACACTTGGAAATTTTATTTAATCTGAGGAAAATTGAGTTGAACTCCAGTAAAAGTTGAGTTAACGTGAAGTACCTGTGTTGGGTAGGAAATGCACTTGGCTGAGGGATGAAAGGAAAGGGCGGGAAAGGGGGTGGAACAGCAACAGGCATCATATTGATGTTTTCATATAAAAAAAAAGTAAAAAAAAGGAAGAATTGATGACATTGGCAGCATCAGGTGCTTTAAAGATTCATTTGGAGCAACCAGTCAAGCTGAGAATTAATCCAGCCTCACCCAGCAATTCCCAATTTCTTGCTGTCCTATCCTATGGTTCATGTTTTCCTGGAAAGCCCAGCTGCCCTCTGGGCATCCCAGGAAAGCAAAGATTCTGTGAATTCCGTGCATCCTCGTACCCATCCCAACCCCATGATGACTATAGACACTTAATTATGACCTCAATAATTATTATACCACGGAATTAGTAATGGAATAGTGACAGCATTTATTGGAAACGGTGACATATTAACTAAGCGGGGCAGCATTAATTGCAATGGTGAATTATTCTCATTGCCACTATTTCAATTCTTGTTTTGTCCCTATTACGTTTATGACAGCAATAATTACATCTCTAAAATACTCATTATTGGGAGATATACAGAATAAGTCTGGATAAATGCAGCAATTAAGGGATAATGCTCCTGGTGGGGAGTTGAGGAGCAAGAAATGGCTTTTTAGGCTGGTTTTAAAGACTCTCCTGATGGAGATGACCTTTCACAGGATGAAGGCTTGGCACGGGGGAAGCATCCTTGTTGGCACAGGGATCACATTGCCCCAAGACCCCAGAGAGGCTTCAGCTCCTGGAGATGGTTCCAGCTGGGATGTCTGGGGGCGTTTCCATGAGCAGAGGTGTCCAGGGGTGCCAGTCTGAGGACCCCTGTGAGCTGGGGTGCCCAGGAAAGTGCATCAGGATCATCAAATCCAACCATCAGCCCAGGGCCATCCCCCTGCTCACCACTAACCTGTGTCCCCAAGGGAACATCCAACACGTTTTCTGAACACCTCCAGAGATGGGGACATCGCCACCCCCTTCCAATGCCTGACCACCTTTTCCATGAAGAAATTCTTCGTGAGGCTGTTTCCTCTTCTCCTGTCATTTGTTGCTTGGGAGAAGAACCCGACATGGCTCCAACCCCCTTCCAGGGAGTTGTAGAGAGCCAAAAGGTCTCCCTCCTACAGCCTACGCTGCTTCTCGACCCAATTCCTTCTCCTGTGCTTATCTCCAGGAGCCAGAACAGAGATGTTTGTCCCGGAAAGCGCCGTCCACCCCCCTCCCTGCGGCTCTTTCTGCAGCCGCATCCTGTCCTTTCTCACAGCGCGCTATTCCCAGCAGTCCTCGGCTGGCTCCGCGGCCATCCGGCTCTCGGGGTTCCAGACACTCACAGCAGTGCCCGCTGCTCTGCCTTCCCCAGGTGTGCCGGCGCGGCGGTGTCGCGGCGTGTCCCCACACGGTGTCCCTCTTCCCCCGCGGCACGGCGGCGTCCCGCCCCGCCAGCGCCGCCATCCATCACCGCCGACCCGCCGCTCCTCCCGCAGACAATGAGGGAAAATCGGGCTTTTCAGGAGCGCCACTTTGTTGTTCGTACAAAGGAGTTGGGCTGTTAACACGTGTAAGGTAATGGGATCCCCCCCGGCTGCGCGGGGCTCTGCCTGATGGATTACCCACCCCATTCATCTAAATTATGTCACAGGCAATGAGCAACTTGCTTCGTCTGCCCAAAGCCGCGGCCGGGGTGGCAGCGCTGACACGCGCTGGCGCTCACGGTCACCGCGGGACGGTGTCCCCACCGTCCTGCCCGGCACCTTCCAGCGCGACATCGGGGTCACGGCCCCCGAGCAGCCCCCGGGGCGCGGGGCGGGTGCCAGACCCCGGGAAGAAGCTGCTGGTGTGGGTGTGGGCAGGGTGGCGGGGCGTGCGTCCTGCCCCGGCTCTGTGGTTTCAGGGCGTTCCAGTTCTTAAAGGAGCTTTTAGAAGAGATGTAGAGTGGCACGGGCAGGTAGTGATAGGGAAAGAGGGGATGGTTTTAAAGTAAAAGACGAGAGATTTAGGTTTGATGCTGGGAAGGGGTTCAGAGGGCAGTGAGGGTCTGGCACAGGTTGCTCAGAGAAGCTGTGGCTGCCCCACCCCAAGTGTTCAAGGCCAGGGCTCGGAGTAAATTGATCTAGTGCAAGGTGAAGGATTTCTTCCTCTTAGTGGAGAATTTCTTCCTCTCACCCACGTCAGCTCCCAGCTGCACAGAATCCCCAGGGATCACACCAGTGACAGTAAATTGGGTCCATCCCTGCTCACACATCCTGCGCTGGGG
Organism: Tichodroma muraria; assembly: GCA_013390105.1. NCBI lineage: Eukaryota > Metazoa > Chordata > Aves > Passeriformes > Sittidae > Tichodroma > Tichodroma muraria. Next base: position 37,799 of record WAAG01015810.1, on the reverse strand, counting down.
CTCACCCAAAGGAAGAATCAAACCAGCTTATTTTAGAGATGAAGAAAGAAAGGAGAGAAGGGAGAGAACCCAATTTTCCTCCCAATTTGGTGCCACGCTGACGCCTGGAGATTGTGGGTAATTTGACAAGGCCGTTGGTCCTGCAGTGATGGTGTTTGACTAATGACAGGATGAACTCTCTGTCAGTGCTGCCTGCACTGGAATAGCCCTGGGCAATCACCCAGCTGCATGTTCCAAATGTGGCAAAGGAAATTCTCTAATAAAGCGATAAAGTGGGGGACTCACTAAATGATTTGTCTTTTAACTATTGCAATGGATTTTTTTTAACATTGTTTTGTGTTGGAATACAAAAAAATTATTACAAGTAATTAGAGTCATTTTGATTCAAATCTCTGCTTGGGCTTGACGTATTTTGCATTCTTCCACCCCATATAACAAGTCAGCTCATAAAAATGCAGGCAGCTCGGAGCGTGGCGGCTCAGGCGAGAGCCAGGGTTGTCTAAACCACCATCAGATGCCTTCCCCTCAGCGAGGGGAGGGAGAGGGGGAGACAACACCACGTAAATTTATTTTGTCTCATTAGGGAGCAAGGAAGAAGCGAGTTCTGCATCGCCACGGAGCCGCAGCGTCACCGCACCCCTGGCACCGGCACAGCCCAGGACCAGCACTGGCACGGCCTCACTGCGGCTCCCTGGGCTCCCACAGCCCCAGGAACCAGCCTGCGAGGGGAAGCTTGGGTGTTTCATCCTGGTTCTTCAGCATCCTGCGTGTGCACAGGCACCGGGAGGCTGTGAGCAGGGATTTATCCACCCTGCCTGAAGCAGGAGTGTTTGAGCACAAAACCTTTGGATCTTGGGGGTGCTTGACAGGCACCCTCTCCCTCTTTTTTCTTCCCTGGGGTGATCATGGGCTCATCAGCATTCTAACAACGTGATAACGGATGGAGTCACAGGCAGGCTGTGGCACAGATCCCCATCAGCCTGGCACACACAGCACGGCACAGCCACGGCACCAAGGGCACCACCGCCCGTGGCATTGGCCAGCCAGGGGTGTTCTGCCCGGGAAAAGAAGGAGAGCTCGGGAATCAGCATGACTTTCTGAAGGCAGTACTCAGCCTCTTCAGGAGCAGTTAAGCACAGGGCCACCTTTTCAGGTACCAGGAACAGGCTGGTTCTACCCCTGTCCCCCATGGAGGGACCATGCCATGCCGACAGTGCCGTAGATCTGCTCGCGACAATCAGATGGGATCTTTTACCCTCAGCTTTATGTATCTCACCCTGTACACGGCATCTCAATACCAGATCTTATTCTTTCTATTTGTCTTGTTTGAAAGCCCCTGTGTAAGAGAGACAATTTTTTAACTGTAAGATGGATTGCCTGGAGCTGTGCGACAGCAGGGACGGGAGGCAGGGGATGATGGATAACGTACAAATGATTAGAGGACAGGCCGCACAAATTCAGATGGAGAAAAAAACATTCCCGGCAATGTCACGGCTCCCTCTCCTCTGGTCAGTGCTGGCATGAGCCCCTGGCAGTGCCCACAGCTCCCTTTTTCCAGAGCTGGGGGGTCTGACACAAACCCTGCGCCTCCTCACAGCTGCAGAGCTGCACCAGGTGCGATGCTGGTGCTGCAGGATCCCTCCAGCCTCACTCACCCACCCTCCAGCGGAGAGAGGGCACAGCGTGGCACGGGCAGCTCTCCCCGGGGCATCATCCCCACCTCAGCCTGCTCCCAGGGCAATCTCAGGCTGAGAGGATGAAGAGTGCCAGAGAGAGGGGGCAGGGGCAGCTGGAGGGAGACCTTTGCTGTCAGATCACGTCTCTGCCATGGTGCTTGCCAAAGTCGGAGCCCTTTTCCAAAGAGGATGCTCCAACCTGGCCCTCTGGCTACCAGGGCCTGGCAGACACAGGATTCCACCCTCGGGTCAGCCGTTCCCCTGCTGTGGCGTGTGCCAGGCGCCCCCAGCCATGTGGCACTGCCAGGGCTGTGATGGCACAGGCTGCGGGACAGCCCTGACGCCTCAGCAGAGGACCCACGGCCACGCAGGGTGAGGGCAGGGTGCTGGCACAGCGCTGGCACCGCCACTGCCCGGGGACATGGAGGCAGCCCCCGCTTCCAGCCTGGCACGAGCTGCCAGCAGAGCTGTGCTGGGCTTGGAGCTCCCTCCGCCGTCTCATTAATCCTGATTTACAGGCGGAGGCAGCAGCCCAGGGCCCGCCTAACAGGCTGCCCAGGCTGATGTGCCTGCGCTGGAGACAGCGGTGCCCGAGAGGAGGCCACGCTGAATTATTCAGACCCGCACGGGAGGGGAAGCGGGAGCTGCCGGCGTGGAGTGGCAGCGTCCCTGCTGCTGTGGGTGCCAGACGCGGTCCCCTCACACGTCAGGGGGGACCAGCATGGCACTGTCCTGAGCCCCGGTGCTGGCAGCGAGCAGGACCCGCCGTGCCCGGAGCTGCCCGGCAGTGACACACACGAGGTGCCACATGTCACCGCTGCCAACCGAGCCCCGCGGCTCTCGGCACAAGGGTGGAGCTTCCTCTCCATCTGCTCACCCAATACAGATGCTAGCACCTCTATTACACCTCTGTTCAGCTATTTTTCAACTTAAAGGGCTAATAATGCCCTAATAAAGCTCTTTAATTACAGAAAATGTCCTTCATTAAACATAATCACCATATGGTTGTGAAGTACTTATGGCCACATCCTTTCCCTGGGAAAGTGAAGCTCCTCCGGTGTCACCGGCACCAACATTAGCAAGGTGTGTTTAATTTGTCCTACAGCACCCATGTGCGTGCTCTGAAGACCAGAGGAGTTTGTCACAAATCAGGAGTGGAAACCTTAGCCTGTGCCGTGTGCGCTGTGTCTCTGCCTCCTGAGCCGCTTTACCGCTCGTGGTGGCCCCGGGCTGTGGTCACCCGCCAGCTCCAGACCCGCAGCAGGGCCCTGCAGCCTCGGGGGTTGGGACCAGCCCCCTGCGGCCCCGGCCAGGCACGGGGACACCCCGTTTGGTGGCAGGTGCTGGTGTCCGAGCCCCCCAGCCATGGCGGGGTGCGGCCCCTCCGCCGGCACCCCGACACACGCCGGTCACAGCGGCCGATGAATCCATCACACGGAGCTGTGAACCACTGACCCCAAAGCAATTAGCAAAAGTAATGGACTTCAGTGCTACAGCATTGAGAGGAGCCATTAACCCTTTATCCTCTGCACAAGGTGGCTGGAGACGCTGGTCCATGAAGAGCCCCGGACCTGTGCGAGGTGACAGTGACACAGCCGCGTGTCTCTCTTGCCGCCCTACCACAGCCCCACCTGGAGGGGGAGCCCTGCAGAGCCCCAATGTTCCGGTGTGCACCCATCCCTCTCCAGGACAGACATCAAGGCACCAAGCCCCAGGATCCGTGCAGGGTGTCAGGGATCAGTGCAGGGTGTCAGGGATCAGTGCAGGGTGTCAGGGATCTGTACAGGGTGTCAGGGATCCGTGCAGGGTGTCAGGGATCTGTGCAGGGTGTCAGGGATCAGTGCAGGGTGTCAGGGATGCCTTCAGGGTGTCAGGGATCAATGCTGCCTGCACAGGATGATGTTCTGCCTCATGGGCTCATTTAATCCTCCAGCACACAGGAATTGATCACTTTGTGCAGGAGCAACCCATCACAGACACAAAGAAATGTCCCTTCCCAGGAGACCCAGACAGGGGCCTGTGGGAGAGGTTTGCTGAAGATAAAGGGGGCTGCAGGGACACCTTTGCACCCTTGTCCTCACCAAAGGCTTGGTGCGAAGCTGGAGGAGAAGGAATTGCACTCATTTTTCAGCTGCCGCAATTTTACGTGTAATTAAGTTTATTAATTGTGTATATTAATGATGAAATGGAGACACTCGACTGTGGGAGCCCGCCCCAGCAGCATCCATCTCCTAGGCATCTCCCAGACCCTCTCCCAGAGGAGCTGGAGCTCTGTCACACCACCTGCTGAGGTATCCACTGGGTCCCCAGGTCACCCTACTGCCCTCCCCTGTCCTGGAGCAGGGTGGGTGTTGCTGCTCTTGAAGCCTGTGCAAATGGGCCCCAGAAATGCTGCTGGGAGGGTCCTGGGGCTGCATAGAGTGGGGCTGGGGGCTGTTGGGAGCAGACCCTGCCCAGCAGCAGCAGAAATCATCCAACCTGGCCTTGGACACTTCCAGGGATGGGGGAGCCAGAGCTTCTCCGGGCACCCTGTGCCAGACATTCTGAGGACAAGAAGAGAGATGGTGCAAATGTGGATGGGTGGGGAGATGGACAGACTGAGAGGCACTCAAAGGAAAAACAAGTCTCTGATCATTATTCTTCATAAATAGACAAAATCTGTTAATTGCAGTGTTAACCTGGCAGCCCCTCTGCCCGGTTTGTGTCTCAGCTCATCCTCAACCTCCCCTCCTGCTCGGTGCTGCTGTCCCTTGGGGCAGGCAGGAGTCAGGGGACCCGGTGGCCATCAGCAGGGACATGGCAGAGGCCAGGCTCAGCACAGGAGACTCCTCTGGCAGGTTTCTCCCTTGGGCTGCTCGCAGGGGTTCAGGCCTATTAAGGATTTGCTGATTCTCATGGCCCTGGGTGCAGCCAGAGGCTGAAAACTCCTCATTTCCCTGCTCCACAACCCTGTGCAGTGGTGAGCCTCTCGTTTAGATGCTGCCTCGGCCTTTTGTCCTGATTGGATTTAGGGTTTTGCCACTAGGAAAAAATCCAAGGGACAGAGTGAGGGAGCACGGGTGCTCTGGGTTTGCTCCTAATTTGCACAAACGGGCTCTGGCACTGCTGCCCCACTCCCAAAGCACCACAGGCTGTGCTGGAACGTGGCTCGGGAGTGGAGGGACACACACACTCCTCTGCAGGTGCCTGCTGATGTGGTGGCAGTGGCCATTTGCAGGGGAAAAATCGTGCCCTGCCCTGAATCTCAGGTGTTTGCAATCCCACCCTCCATCCCAGGCCAGGGGCACTGGGAATTGGTGCCTTCCCAGGCTCATCTGCCTTAGTTTGCAGCCCGAGCAGCCCCACAGCGCAGCCCCACAGCTCCCTGGGGCTGGGGTTAGTCCCAACCAGCGACCTCAGTCACTCTTTCCATGACGTACTTTTTTGGGAACATCTGGTTAACATTTTCCAAATGAAAAGAGCTCTTCTTTGCTGAAAGATGGCTTCTTCCCTCTTCTCAAAATTGCTGAGATATGTGAAAAATTGTCCTTTTTTTTAGCTTCCCCCGAGGTGTTCTGTCCTTAACCTGCTTTACAGAAGGAACCTGTCTGTAGGGTCAGAACCTGCCACCAGGATCCCTCCCAAAAGATACCTTCCCTGGACAGCGCCCATTGGATCAGCCTCTGCCTGCAGACACCCAGAAAAGCAGGGCAGGACTTTGTTCTGGGGGTCCCCTCCTTGGGGTCACCCACCTCCTCCCTGTCAGGGGACACAACTGTGGACACAACCCCAGGAGCTGAGGGTGTCCCCAGTCCAGCAGGGGCCTGGAGCTGCTCCCCACTGCAAGGCCAGTGCCTGGGAGGCCTTCAGGCCCTGTGGCTCGCTGGGGTGGGGCGAGACCTTCACCCCACAGGTCTCACATCCTTCTCCCCATGGGAGCCCAGCCCTGCTGTGGCTGCCCAGGCTAATGGGGATTCTNGGGGGGGGGAGCCTGCTTTATTTCCCCCCCTTCAAATCTCCATCCCTCGGATTTGATCGGGCCCTCTGGGGACCAGGATGCCGTTTGATCTCATTTTGTGTTCCATTTCTGATGTTACACCTTGTCACGGTGTATTAAGTGCCATCAAGCTCCGTAGCGCGGTGACACGAGAACCTGATGCTACATGATCGACAAAAATACGCCCGTCCCTGGAGACCTGCTGCCACCGTCAGCTCCGCCACGCTCCCGCCCCGTGCCGGGCACACACCCCTTTCCCTGGCAGCCCCGGTGCCTCCGCCGGCGCCGCGGAGCGGGGGGAGCTGAATCCCATTAAACCTGGTGTCCTGGAGCCTGACACCTGCGGAAAATGAGGCCGCAATTAGCAGCAGGACCCGCGTCCAGAGGTGGTTTGAACACCTTGAGGTTGTGAGGCCGGCGGGAAGGATCTGCCTGTTCTCGGCCGGGCAGCGGCAAGGAAAAACCTCGAGGGGCTGCAAATTCCTGGAAAAAATCCCCTAAAATCTGGCTCACGTACAGCTAGAGGACCCCCTGCCCTGCCGGAGGGATGGGGACGCCGGGGGATGTTTGGGCACAGCAGCCGGGGGGTGACGAGGGGAGGAACAGCAGCAGGTGATGCTCAGGGTGTGCTGGGCTGGAGGGCATCACCCCCCGCTCCCCCCCACCGCTGCTTGGGGGATCCTTGCTGGTTTAATCCGCAGTTATTTCCCTTATTTCCCTCTCCCGGGTTCCCTGACAATCGTTAATGTGCGAGTTGACTGATTTTCATGGTAATATGCTAAACAAGTGCCTCTTTCTCTTCGCAGCGATCCCGCGGCTCCGCCAGAGCCCGGTGATAGACTCGGTGCACAATACCCTGATGCAGGGAATGTGGCGTGCCAAAGTAATTCCGAGTGAAATCCCGGGGGATTTATGTCAAGGACAAAATAGTGTATCCCATGGGTAAATATAGTTAGCACAGCTGCAAAACAGAATTTATTTCTTGTTTGCGATATCATTTGTAAAGTATGGCATAGGGGAAGCTTTAAAAATGAAATTATAGCAGGCAATAAAAAAAGCTCATAGCACTGTATTCAAATTATGCAACAGTAATATGCCGAGTTCATAAATAAACATCTCTTATTAACCCTTCTCGTAACAAAATGGTGTTTTTTTCCCTGGGAAAAGAAAAAAAACAAAACAGAGTGAAAAAACATCAGCAAACACGGGTGAGGCAGGGCTGCAGATGGTGGTACCTGTGGGATCCGTGCCATGATCCCGCATCCCAGCTGAGCCCAGCTCCTGAGAAAGCGGGAATTTGGGGGGTGGGCACGGCAGTGACACCCCCAGGCCACAGCCCTGCTCCCCCAGCCCCTCCTGGGTTATTAAGCCAAGCTCAGAGCAGTTAATCAATTTTGTTTGCATATGCAGGGAGGGCGCTGCCATTTCATTAGCTCAAGTAAGGACTCAGCACACTTTGCAGCTTCAATAATTCTCTTTAAAGTTATTGAGAAATGGATGCTTAATTATATTTGCATATGAAAAATAGGGTCTAATTAGTTTGATTGATTATTATTTTAACCTTAATGACATTTTGAGTATCTGTCCCAACTAATAGCAACCGTATCGCTAATAAATCACGAATTTTTATAGCGCGTTCTATCGAGCTTCCTTTTGAAATGCATTTTATTAATCCACCAGAATGTATTGAAAGTGAAACAAGTCAAACAACTGCTCATTTATTAAACTGTTTAAATGTCAGATTTATACAAGTGTAATAGTACAGGAAATACATCCCCATGAAAGACATCTGTGGGCCAGGGACACTCCAAATCTTCGTTATTTTAGAGAAATATATTAAGGAGATAAAAATTCAATTATGTCATTTATAGCACTAAATAAATTTATATCGACTGGCATAAATGTTTTGCATTAGCAGATGTTCTCCTCTGCAAACTCTTGGGTTTGCTGTGGCCAAGCCCATGCCGACGCTTCCCCACGGAATGGCAATCCCAGAGTGGAGGCACCTTCCAGCAGGACCCCGAGCTTTGTGGGACTCTAGGATCAGCTCAGCCATGGGAGCACTGGGAAAAATCCCAGCTGGAACAGAGGTGTCTGATATGGGGCTGTGAACCAGGCTGGGAGTGAAGGAGGAGCCCCCCACCCAGCCTGGGATAAGAACCCGGCTTGCTTCTGCACCATCCGTGACTGGAATTCTTTGGGGGGAGTGGAGGTGGTGGTGTCCCTGCCATCAATGCCTTAATTAGAAATTAGGATAGTCACATTGGCATAAATTAAATCAGACTAAAGATGATTAACAAAGTAATGCAAGAAATCATTAAATTAAACCACTGCGCCAAGTCCACTGCTGATCTATCACAAATTTGGGCTGCTAATGAGGTCTTAATTAGTGAGTTCGGTTGGAATAATTCATGTCATTCAATTTGGAGAAGATACTTTATTTTTTTTTTTTCCCGAGACTCGATGGAAATTTATCAACAAATGGGCCAACAAACAAACAAACACACAAACAAACATGTCCCTGAGCCAGCTGAGCCCGGCCCTGGCAGCAGTGGCTGGGAATTGCAGCAGAGGGGTTGGTTCCCTCCTTTTACAAGGCTGAGCCCACCCACCACCCTGCCCATCTTTTTGGGGATTGACCCAGGATGTTGCCCCCCCCGCTCTGGGCAGAAGTGAGAGGGTGCAGCCCTGCCCCGGGGCAGGGATGCTCCCCGGTCCCCAGCGAGTGGCACCGCCGGGTCACCTCGCTGGAGGAGCAGCGGCTGTGCCGCCGCAGGGCTGCGAGTGGCAGTGTCTGCAGGGTAATGAACCCGGAGCGAAGCAGCCCCAGCAGCGCCACGTGGGAATTACTCGGTGCTGGTTGCCAGTGGGGAGTGCCCGAAGGGCAGGAGAAGTCCTTGGGCTCAGCCCACCTGGGAAGGTGGGGACACGCCGGGCTCCGAAGGGTCCCTCCACTGGCAGAAGTTCGTGGAATCATGGAATCACGGGCTGGGTTTGGTTGGAAAGGAGCTTAAAGCTCATCTCATTCCACCCCCCTTTCACAGGCAGGGACACCTTCCACTATCCCAGGTTGCTCCAAGCCCCTTCCAGCCTGGCCTTGGACACTTCAGGGACCCAGAGGCAGCCCCAGCTCCTCTGGGCACCCTGTGCCAGGGCCCCAGCACCCCCACAGAGTAATCCCAGGGGTGCTCAGTGTGGAGCTGTGCCAAGAGCAGGGAGGGCAGTCGGGGGTACCAGGGTCCCCAAAAGCCAGAGCAGCTCCTCAGCTGCACCACGTGGGGATGTGCTGGAGGTGCTGCGCTGTCTGCTGGAAAACAAACCCTCCAAATTGGCCATGGCAGGTTTGGGAAGTGCCTCAGTACTGGGAATGAGGACAGGGCAGCCAGACAGGAAACTGCCAGCACCTCCCCTCCCATGCAGGGGCTTGTGACCCATCTGCCCTGGATCCCCAGAGCCAGAGTTCCAGAAATGGGGGGATTTTCCACCTGGAGCCTCTTCAGAATTGGGTGCTGCTGGGTCCCCCCACCACAGCACAGCACAGCACAGGAGAAGGACAGAAATGAACACTGATCCTGTCAGCCCTGCAACACAGAGCAGTGGGAACAAGGAATGATCAGAAAGAGCCAGGGAGGGTGACCTGGAAACCTCGTCTGCATGCACCGAGGGCTGCTGCCGTGACTACTGCGTGGGATGTGTTTGGGGAATTAAGCAAAGCACATCACTTTTTTTGCATAATTGAATTCTGTGCATATTTTTTTCTTTCTGTGCATAATCTTCCTTTCATGTTGTTCATGTACTTCCTAGATAATTCAGAGGTTACTTTCCTTGAAAAGAAAATACTGAAAGAACCTATGGCACTATATCCTTAAGTATTCCACTTGTTGTAAACTCCCGGAGGAATCTTACAGACACTAAACATCAGTGGAAAAATATTCAATACATTTTCAGAACAGCTCTTTGTACTTGAAATACTCCGGTTGATATTAAAATATTCTCATCTCCCTATAATTTATAAGAATTCGTAGAAGTAAGAGGACTCTATTTCTTCTAAATTCTGTTTAGTGGTGGCACCGGTGGTACCAAGCACAGTGAGCACGGGGCACGGGTCAGTGTGAGCCTGGCACCGGCACCACCTCGAGCCTGGGGCCACATCCTGCACCTCCCACCCCAGCCAGGACCAGGCAGGGATCACGCTTTGCTTCCCAGCACACGAACAAAAGGAGATGTGGAGGAGGAGAGGAGCGGAAAATTGCCCACTGACATTTCACCGGCAGCTCTGGCACCGCTCAGCCCCGGCCGGCGCGGGGTGGGGGACACGGGGGCCCCGGGGGAGCGGGGCCGGGGCAGG
>WAAG01015810.1:0-27349 GCA_013390105.1 Tichodroma muraria | reverse complement strand
CACAGCCATGGTGACACTCTGTGTGTGTGTGTGTGTGTGTGTGTGTGTGACAGCCATAGTGGCACTGTGTGTGTGTGTCACAGCCATGGCGACACTGTGCGTGTGTGACAGCCATGCACAGACGGTGTGGCACGCGTGCCACCTGCACGGTTTATCCCTGCGTCTCTCCTCCTGGGAAGGGCTGCCAGGGATAGGACGAGGTGCACGGGAATCCCCAGAGCCAAATAAGGCTCCCAGCACGGCCAAGGCCGAGCTTCCATTTTGGTGTTAAAAGGGGAATTTTCCACTCCTTATAAGGGCCACAGGAGAGGTCTGAGGAAGGCAGAAGGAGCCTAGCCAGGGCGATCACCTCGCCCTGCCTGGATGAGATTCATGGCTCCAAACCCAGCGCTTTGCCCCCGAAGGCAGCGCCGTGGTGGCCGCCCCCGACTCGCGCTCCCTTTGCGGGGACGCGGCCGCCCTGAAGGGCATCGGGAAGGAGCTTCCCAAATTCCTAGCACTTCAGTGGTTAAAATGTTATCACTTTTATTCGTGTAATAGAGATGAAGTTCCTGGGCCTTCCAGGAGCATCAATCTAGAGATTTATTAACCAATTTAAAATACTATTGTCTTTCACTTCAATGTGAGATTGAGGTGTGTTGTCGGAGGAATATAAAGCCACAATCAGCGAGCCGCAGTGCTGGGAGCCGCCAGTACCTGGAACTCAATAGATATTCATGAACATTCTCGTATTTAGTGAAGGAAATAACTTAATACCGACAGTGTCGATGGAATAATAGCCATTTCCTGGCTGACTTGCAGCCCTCAGAAAATGAGATTGCGCCTGCCTTCATTTTTCTTGTCTTTCCCGGGTTTCTTGCCGGGGCCCGCGCGGCGCAGGGATGCTCTGCGCATTCCAAATCAGCCGCAGGGCCGGCCCTGCCACCGCCCCGCGGCCCTCCCGGCACCAGGAACACCCCTCCCCTCCAGCACCGCGGCCACGGGGAGATTATAAATATTCCAATTATTATTCCAGGCGAAAGGATGGCGAGCGGCTGCTCCGGCATCCCACGCCGAGCCCCACATTTCCTCCCCCCTGCCCCGCTGCACGCGCGCAGCCTCGCACGCTGCATAAATATTCATGGCAAAATCAATTTGCACCTGAAGATCTCTCCTGAAATTGCATCCCCTCTGCCGTGGCGTGGCCCGGCAGCACAGCTGGGATGGCCCTGGAAACGCCACCTTCAGCCCAAATATATAGAAGGGGGTAAATCTCCTGTAATTGTTGCATGATTTCTCTTATTCCTCCATCATAAACGGCACTAAATTGGGTTTTATCATTTTAAAGGCTGCTGGCAGATGCTGCTGGGCAGGCTCCAGAAAAATGAGGCCCCCTCCTCTCGTCAGGGTGTCAGCACTGCACTTGCTCAGAATCAGAATTCCGGAATGCCGGAATCATTCAAGTTGGAAAGGCCCTTCAAGACCATCGAGTTCAACCTGTTCCCAGTCTTGCCTTTATCTCCCAGATCAGAGTGCTGGGTGCCACGTTCAGTTATTCCTTGGACACCTCCAGAGGTGGTGATTCCACCATGAGAAGGGCAGCCCCTTCCAATGCCTGACAACCCTTTCTATGAAGAAATTCCTGGAATTTCCATGGATAGGCAGCTGGGGACAGCAGTGACACAGCCACAGCAATCAGCTCAATCCCCATGCAAAGACACTCGGGTTTTTGGACTCAAGGGGCAGGTGGCCAAACTTAGAGACACTGAGAGAGTTTAAAAAAAAAACAAAACACATTAGAAAATTATCAAATTTCCTTAACTCCAGTCAAAAAATTTCCTTAACTTCAGTGAAACCATGGTGGGAAGAAATCTCGAGCAAGGAATGGTATCTCCCATTTCAATGCTCCCATTTTTTAACTTGTCTCACACCATCTGAAGATAGAACTCGGGGTGTCCTTGGGATGGGGGGAGTCTGGGGAATTTCCCTGCTAGTCTCAGCACCCACCTGTGTGACAGATCCCAAATAGCAGCTCCCAGCCTCCTGTACCCCTCAGGGTCTCCAAAGTCTTTGGCTACCTGGGGTTTTCCTCTCGGTTCCCTCAAAACTCCATCTCCTGGAACCACATGAAAACAAGGATCTGTCCCAGAAGTTTGGGACTCTCCTGTCCCATCTTTCTGCAGGATTGGAGTGTGGAGGTGACCTGCACAGGGGACAGGTGCCTGTGGAGCTGCTGGGACTCACCCAGGGCTGGGGACACATCTCGCAGCTGGGGACAGATTGCTCAGTGAGAACACTGATCTTCCAGTCTCAGGAAAAGCTACAGCTCCCACCAATCATTTTTATGCCCGCTAAACAAAACCTGACAATCAGGATTTATTGCTTATAATATTAAGTGAAGTTTAATTTAGACCATCTATAAAAGTCCCATTCCGGAGTGTTTCCCAAAGATCCTCGACACTTTAAAATAAAGAGGACAAATAGTGAAGTGCTCTTGGAATGTTATGGGACAATTTCCTTTTATGTTGCCATTCAGCGATGTTTTCTCTCTGGCTGGAACCCAACATTTCAATGAATTTTTCAGACTCTATCAGGCTCTTTCCCTCCCAAGCTGCCAAATGATGCTCAGTTGAACGAGCTCTCATTGGCAGGACAACATCCAGCACTCAGCATTCCCTGGAAGCCCCTGCTCATTCCAGCTCATTCAGCTGAGCGTGTGTGACATGCAACACGTGTAAGGGACCCCTGGGGCTGCTCCTGATCCCTCCCCCCTCCCCACCTGCCAGAGGGGATGGGGACAAAGGGGTGAGCCCCAGGTGATGGATTCCATTCTTTTGTTTTGGATGTTTCCTTGCAGGTTGAGGACATGTGGCGGCAGGGTTAGAGAGAACCAGGACGTATTCCTGGGTGTTGGTGGCTGGTGAGGCAGTGCCCATCCCAGCTCTGCCTGGCTCCGGGTGCCAGGAGCTCTCTGGGCTGCTCCCAGTCAGCTCCTTGGATCAACAGAAAGCAGAGGATGATCTGCTGGAGGCAGAGCTGGAAATGGCACAGCGGTGACGAAGAGCATTGCTATGGAAACTCCATCAGTTACAGTCCTCTGGCTCAATCCTCTCCTGGAATCCCAGCCGGGCTGGGAGGAGAGGTAGGGAAAAAATAGAGCTGGGAAGAGTGAGACATGAACTCACCTGGGTACAGCGAGGGCACCGGGCTGAGCGGATCCACCTCCGCAGACGGGAGCTCTCGTTAGGAAGCACCGCTTCAAAAATCAGCAGAATTTTAATTAGGTATTGACATGCTTTATCCCCAATGACGAAGAACTTGACAGCCGTGACAGGTGCCGTTAATTATGGCTTCTCCCAGCACTGGTGCTCCCCACCCCGGGTGCGGCACCCGCAGTCCTGGCAGGTGCTGGGGGTCCCACAGCCAGCCCCCCTGGGGGCCTTGGAGTGGGGTCTGGTGTCCGTGGGGTGAATGCCTCCAGGAGGGTGAGCTGCTCCTGAGGGTGAACCCGCAGTTCTGGGATCTGCGCTGCCGCAGGTGGCTCAGCTCAACAGCGACCCCAGGGTGAGAGCAGCAGCTGTCCCCCAGTTCAACTCTTTGCCCCAGGGTGGGCAGAGCAGAGAGAGCTCCTGGCAGTAAGGAATGTTCCTTTAGTTGGCTATTCAACCCCAAACACGAGGGATGAGATCTTTGGGACGGATGTTGGTAGAGCTCTTGGAATTATGACTTTCCAACCTGAGCTCCTGACACTGCAGGCAATCCCTTGCAGGACCAGTTTGCTGCTGGAGAGGCAAACCATGGTGAGTGAGCCCCCAGGACCTGCTGGGCTCGCTGCCAGAGCAGCTTGGCAAGAGGAACTTCTTGGTGCCACTGCCTTTGTTTTCACAAAGGCAGCAACAGCCCTTTCCTGTGACGGAGCCTGACTCCACAGGCGAGCAGGCGGGGCAGGGAACTCGAGGTGGGTTTGATTGTTCATCTCTCAGTGTAGTGAACTGGTGCTTCTAAAACACCCCGGAAATGATGGTAAACGTGTTTTAAAATTTTGTGACAGTGCATGCACAAATCACCAATTAAAGGCTCCCTAAGTGCCCATTAACACGATAAGCCGTAACAGCTCCAAAAGAGACATTATTGTTTATCACGTCAGCGACCCGTGGATTAAGGACTCCCCAAGTACACATTGACAGGGGGAGCGGAACATCTCTGGAGCTGCTCCTGCGCTGCTGCTCTGGGCTGTGGAGAACGGCAGCGCTCGGGAGCCGGGGCAGCATCCAGCCCTGCTCAGCCCCCAGCCCTGCTCAGCACCCAGCTCTTCTCAGCACCCAGCCCTGCTCATCACCCAGCCCTGCTCAGCACCCAGCTCTTCTCAGCACCCAGCCCTGCTCTGCCAGGAGCTTCTGGCAGCTCTACCATCCCTCCACCCCGCTTTAAAAGAGCCTCAAAAATTAAATTCTCATTAATCTCCTCATCCCACACATCCCCATCCTTCCTCGTCAACCTGCAGCAATTTGAGCAGGAATATGATCTGTTTTGGAGCCGCTGACAATCACTGCACCCACTGTTTCCTAACAGAGGGGGTTTTTACCCTTTTATTTGCAAATAGCAGCAGTTTGTGCTCCAAATTCTTCACTTCGAATCAAAAAGCACTTTTTTTTTTTTTTTTTTCCAAGCCAAAATATTAGAGCCAAAAATGGAAGCGTTCTGCAGGGGCTGTGCTGCCAGGGAGACTTGTGGGAGCTGTAGTCCCTCAGCTGAGCTCCCAGCACAGCGTGGCTCAGCCCTGGGACACGGCACCACAGAGTCGCCTGCACTCCAGTGGGAGCTCTTCCCTTCACCCAGGAACAAAGGTGTCCATTTCCAGCTGTTTCTCCTGTTTGCTCCCACTCTGCTTCCAGCTCCTTGGCCACAGCCATGAGGGAGGAGGAGGAACAAGACTCTTCACCAGCACCACCTTTCAGGGACCCTGGCATGTCCAGGGGGCACAGGGTGATGGCACGGGGCTCTCCTGTGGGAGCAGAGACTCCCTGGGGAGCACTGGAACTGCTCCCAAGAAGGTCTCCGTCCCCAGACAGGGACACATGAGACATTGTGGAGCCCCCACAAGTGGTGCCTTCCCTTGAGGAGCCCCCTGGCTCTGCCTTCGCTCAGAAACTGGGCAGGAGCTGAGCCCAAGCTGTGCTGAGCAGGAAAATCCCTGCTCAGTGTGATCATGTCTCTTAATTTCCAGCCACCCTCATTCCAAGGCAGGCCAGATAATTATACACAATACACAATTTGTACAGGGAGCACCAATTCCCAGGCCTATAAACATCCCATTTCCCATTCTAGCTGCACTGACAGAGTTGTATGGTTCAATTTCTACTGAAGCCCTCATACACTGTCTGGTCCCATGAAGAGCTCTTGGCTTTAGTCTGCTCATCCCAATTATTGTCTAAGGATCTCAAGTCAGGCAGGATTCAGGCTGAATTCCCCAAATTTCTCCATTAAACAGATCTCTTCTCGTTAGAACCTATTTACTCAAGATGCAAATGACAGGCTCCCTCCCCAGTTGGAATAATTTTCATTCAGAGCCAAATAACACACTGCAGTCTTCCTGGCATGAAGCAGTGAGCTGTTAAAAATGGGAAGGAAATACAGTCAGGCGATTCCATTCCTCGCTTCAGGCCTTCTTCATCAATATTTCACTTAGGAAGCCACAGCTCCATTTTAATTGGAGCCCCATACCAGCCAAATGGTAGCCAGGAATGCTATGACACCTGTTGGAGCTGGGACTGGATGCATGGATGGGCAAAGCTGATCCCTTCTGCCTCAGTGTCCTCAGCACCAGCCCCAGTCAGCAGCCCCTGGTGAGATTGGTGTCCAATAGCTCCTTGCTCCAAAATGCTGCTGCCTGCTGCTGCTTCCCAGGAAAGGGGAATCAGGAGCTCACAGGAGGATGATCATGGTGAGGTGGGTGCTTCTGGCTCTGCTCCTGGCTCTGCCAGTCACCCAGTCATGGATTGACCTTGGAAAAAGTACCAAAGACCAGTTTGAGCCCCTAGGGGTTGCACTCATCCCTGGTTTTGCCTGGATCTCGCCCAAGGATTACAGCAGTGCCCGGCACGATGGGCCCGTGCCCACCTGCGGCTGCTTTCCTGAACGAGAGGGGAGCTGACCAGTGGAGCAGGAGGGAGGAGGCAGGGCAGGCAGGGCCGCTCAGCCCAGGGATGGCATCTCCCTGCTCCTGGCTCCACTTTGCTGCTCCCACCATTCCCAGAGCCCCGGCAAGGCTCCGAGGAGAGGGAAGGCTCCAGGAGATAGCAGGCTCCGTTACAACGGGAGAGGAGCCTGCTATTCGATCCAAGAGCTACAAGAGCAGAGATGAATAACGAGTCTACAGCACATCCACTTGTTTTCCTCAACAGTCAGACTTGGCTTCTTTCCCTCCCATCCGATACCAACAAACCTGTATTTGAGACTCCCCCGAGTGTTCCGTAACCATGCCAATGTGTTCGCCACTTCCTCCCGGCGCGCTGCTGGTACCGTGCAATTACACCTGACACCGTGTATTTAGTGGGCTTCAGTCACATCAAACCCTGCGCCGGGCGGTGTCTGAGGCGCCGGCTGCCTCCAGCTTCCCAGCCGTGCCAAAAACTCACGTGGGCACGCTCACGTCGCCTGCGCAGGTGTCCGGAGCCCAGCCCGGTGAGGCCGTGCGGGGACATTGCCGGGATGTCGCCCTTTGCCGCGGTGCTCCTGCGCACGGCCAGCACAGGTGACCCGGGCCGGGCGCCGCCCGGGCTCCCCGCGGGCTGCAGGGGAGGCGGGATGGGCCGTGGCACACGGAGTGGCACAGGCTGGCAGCCGGCGTCCCCTCCGGCCGGGGCCGTGCCGGGGAGCCCCCGGCTCAGAGCAGAGCTGAGCCAGCTGCTGCCTGCGCGGAGCAGATGAGTAATCAAAACTCTCATTCCCGGCTCTGGTGCCAGGATGGGAACAGGGATAGGAAGCGCATAACGAAGCCATTCGTATGGTAATGACAGCAGGAGGCTGAGCGGAACCACTCTGCCTGTCCTGGCTGCAGCCTTGGGATCCCTCCCAAACGTTTCTCCTCCCTCCGTGGGTTGATTTGGCTTGCAGAGATGCTGGGCATCCCTCTCCTCCGGCTAATCCACGAGAACCCCCAAGGCAGGGCCCCAAAAGCATCAGCATCGTCCTCCTCATCCCTGGGAGATGCCATATTCGGGAGACTGGAGCTGGCGAAGAGCTTCGGGGTCGGGGTGTGTGGAGGAGGGCCGGGGCCAGGGCGTGAGGGGGAGGATTTCCTGTGCTCGTCCCCACCCCCAGGGACAGCAGAGCGGTGCCACCGTGCCCCGGGAGCCGCCAGGAGCCGAGGTTTTCGCCGGCAGCAGCCTCTCGTTGCGTGCGGTGGCGGTCCCTCTTGTCCCTGATGAGAGTCCTCGGCACTCCAGCTGCTGGCCGGGAGCTCCTCGGGATTGTTTTTAGAAAGTTAACAAGGATCTGCAGGGCAATTGTGAAGTATTGGGAGCTCTTTCAGGTTTATTTTATTGAAACATTGTAACGTTAAATCAGCAATTTCTCTGTCTATACCTTGAAGATGTTTTCTGTCTTGTCAGTGAATTTTGCGGGGGATGGAGCAGGGGCTGAGTGCTGGGTCCTGCACCTCACCGAGGAAAAGAAGGACTATTCATTAGCAACTAATGCCATTATCAGCACCCTCAGGGTCTCCCACTGCCACCACGAGTTCCCTCCAACCGCAGCCCCTGGGGTGCTGCAAGCCCCAGAATCCCGGGCTGGGACCTTGGGGACGAGGAGGTGGCTGTGGGGGGGACCCTGGCCCAGGGCCTGTGCCCAGGCCTGGCACGGAATCACCAAGTTCTGCAGCTCCACGGGGCTTGTCCTGCCTTCCCTCGTCGTGCTGGGCTGCTCTCAATTGTGGCAGAGATATTGGATCGCATCCCTGAACGAATATGGAATGTTAGAGACAATAAATACATCTTAAAGCTGAGGATGCAGAGTGTCAGCTGAGCCATTTCCCCTCAGCGAAAGGAGCCGGGAATGGTAGCAGCGATCCTATTTCACACGGCGTCTGCAATAACATCAGCACCATCCAAAAAGCAACAATACACAGTTTATGAGCACCTGAAGTGCCTGTTGTACCTGTATTTACTCCATTAGGTTGTGTCACATCGCATTTGAACTGAAGGCTTCGAGGCTCAGGCTGCTCTCACGCTGCAGGAGGCAGGAGGAATCCTCCCAGGTGAGGGAAGGATGGCACACAGATTTCTCACCATGGCAATTGTAAAGGAAATTGGCATACTGGCAGCATGGGTGGGCAGCACCTGCAGATGGGAACATGCACGGAGTGCAGCTTCCATGGTGGGCAGCATCTCTGGAAAAGGCCCCAAATCCCTCTCTAAGCTTGATAGGAGCAGACAAGATACAGTAGAATGAGGTGGAAAGGGGGTAAAAAATGAGTATTCTGAAAGAAAACCCGTATATATAGGCAGACAGAGAGGCAGATGGATAATTAAATGGAGAGAGACGGATAGATAGATGGATAAATAGCTGGGTAGATAAATATGTGTATAGAGTGTGTCTGAAAACACATTATAGAGGCGCATGAGGAGATTTCCACAGTCTGTTTTCCCTTCCACCTTCCTGTGCCCCCTTGCACTGACCTTGGAATGGTGGCCACAGTGCCCAGGGCTGGTGGCCAGGCAGCAAGGGGTGGCACTGCCACACCAGCATCCATTGTGGGTCAGTGTCCCTGCATGGCAGAGGTAAGAGGGGACATATTCATCAGCACCTGCCAGGGTTAGGGGTGACACTGACAATTGTTACAGACAATAATCTCTAAATTTGAACCATAGATAGAAAGGAAAATAAGCACTTTCTAATTAACACAGTCACGGCTCCATGGAAACTTTGGGGTAATCCTGTCTTTCTTCTGCTTTGGTGGCTTCAGGAGAACATGAACCATCCAATTATCCAATCATTTCTACACCACCCGAGTAGCAGCTAAGAAAAGGGGAAAGGTCGGCACATTCCAGAGAGCAGGACTAAAATGCCTTCATTTTCTCTAATATCTGTCTGTTTAATTACTGGAACAATTGTTTGAACATTTTAATATATTAATTTAGCAGGAGGATAATTGTATGATTACAAATTCACTTCTAATTGTGTGATTACAATTTCACGTGGGCTGTGATCAGCTGAAAAGTTGTAGCTTGCACTGAGCGAAATCTGGAATTTGTAGGGGGGAATAAAAGGAAGAGGGGTGTGTTTGGTTTCATGCTCCTTTCTTGGGGTGGGAAAATGCTTTGGGAATTGCATGTGCCATGCCAGGAGGGTGCTGGTCCCACTGGGGTGGGGCAGGGGCTGCCCTGGCTGTGGGGTTTGGGGTCCTGGAAGGGTAGTGAAACACCAGGGCTGACCTGGGGAAGAAGCAGCCATGAAAGCAAAAGGATTCAGGAGTTCTGAATCCTACAGGTATTTGATCTTAGCTTCTCCGAGGGTATTTGATCCCCATGCTCCTGGGAAGGGGTTGGCTTCGAGTTTTTAATTTTTCCTGGAAAGGAGCCAGTGGAACATCAACCCACAGCACCTGGAGTTGGGCTTTTAACACAGCGCTTCAGACTCTGCTTGAAAAGGTCCATATTGAGAATTAACACAGCGCTTCAGACTCTGCTTGAAAAGGTCCATATTGAGAATATTCTCACTGGAGGCAGGGGTCCCTGAGCTGCTGCAGCCCTCCAGCCCCCCGAGAGACCCCCAAGTCCCCCAAGGGTAGGAGGGACAGACTCGGCCAGCAGGGTTCTCAGGGGGTCCCAGGGAACTCCCTGGTCCCACAGAGGCTGGGGCAGGGTGTGTCTCTGTGCACAGCTCAGGTGGCATTTCTCCCGCCACGAGCCAGGGAGAAAATTGGTCTTTGACAGCTCTTCATAGAAATGTCACCGAGTGTAAACACGGGGTGACCTTTGCTGCTCCCTCGGCTCCTCGGGGAGCCGCCGGCAAATTCAATAACGCAGCCAGCGGGTCCTAAACGATGTCACCTCCCCTTTTAAGTAAATTAGTATCAAATCCACCTGGCCTGGTGCCTTTGGCGGCCGTCACGAGAGGCACCTCTGCCCTCCAGGCTGTTTGCAGACACCTCCACAGCCCCTCCCGTCCCCAGGGTGTCCCCACAGTGCCACCGCTGCCCCCTGTCCACACCCCGCGTGGGTAATGGGGGTCAGGGCTCAGGCAGGGCAGGGATCCCTCTGCTACAGGACACAGGGACGCAGGGGAAGTGAGATCCCTGCCCCCACATCCCCTGGGACATGCTCATCCCTGCCCGCTGCTGGCAGCGTTCCTCGCGCTGATGCGATTTTCAATTACCAGGAAAGTTCCCAGATTTCTGCCTTTGTCCAGTATCTTCCAAAGTATCTCATTCCAGACAACAATTCTATAATCCAACCGTGACAGGACAATCAGTCACACTCTAAATTAAGCATCTCAAATAAGGATTTATTAGAATTAATCAGACAATTAGTGTATGGCCATTAAATAGAGTTTATTAAAATACATCTAAGTGTATTAACTATTTAATAGGGGAGATATTGGTTACGGAGCTGGAAAAAAGCTTTCTAGCTGTCCCCTCTCTCCCAAATTCTGGCAGGCAGCACCATGGGGGTAGGATCCAGGGAAGGAGGAGAAGGAGAAGGGGAAGGAGAAGGAAGAGGAGGACAGGGCTGGTACCAGCACTCGAGTCCTTCCTGAGCCCCCTGGTGCTGCCCAGACCGGAGCAGTTTATCCCGGTCCCAGCTCCACGTCTGGTGCTGTCACTGCCTTTCTCTTCCCCCTCTCCTCTGAAGTGCCTCCATCAGCTCGAGTGCCATCTCCAGCCACTCCAGATCGTCCCATTTATCCTTTGCACTTGTGCAGAGCTTTACACTTGCAAAGCAGCCCTTAACTAATTAATCAGATGTTAATGATTCCTCCAAGGTGCAGCAGAGCAGACAGCTATCAATCCTCGCCTCTCCCTCTGCATCTCCCCCGCCTCCACAATTAGATTCCAGCCGATCTTCCTCCTACTTTGCTCTGTTTTCCCTGTGGCCTCTGTTCCGGGGAAGGATGGTGCAGCAGCATCCATCAGCCCCGTGCTCATTACTGCACACTGAGCCGGGCTTGGCTGCCTTTCCTGCCGGTAATTCCAGCCTGGGAATGTGGGAAGGCCAGGCAGGGAGAATGCACGGCCAGGCTGCAGACATTTGGGTTAGTCTGGAGAAGCTGAAGCTGTTCTTACAGAAATTACATGTTCTAGAGCCATCCCACACCTCCCACCCTCTCCTTTTGGTGGCCCAGGAGGGAAGTGGCATCTGCGAGGTGTTCCCAGGTGCACTCCCAGAGCTGTCAGGTCCTGGGGAAGGGAGGTGGGTGATGGGGATCCTGTGCAAGAAGGGAGCAGGTGAAGGGCTGAGGGCTGCTCCCTCTCTCCTGGCAGTGGCTGTGTCCCCTCTGCAAACAAAGCTGACTTTCAGGAGAGCAAAGCACCCCGTTCCCCCAAGCAGGATCTGGCTCCTGCCATCCCGAACCAACCGGACACTTATCCTGTGGGATGAGGAGGGGGAGAGCTGCAGAAGCATCCAGCAACTGAGCTGGCAGCTCTTGGGGACCACCACCTCCTCCAGAAACCTGTCATGGGATCAGGGAAAGCTCCTGGCTCCGTGCAGCATGTGACGGATCCGACCTGCCGGGCTCTGCACTCCCCGTCCCCAAAGAAGCGTCGGGGAGGGGAGCAAGGGGAAAAGGGCAAAGCAAAAATACGGATTTTTATGATATGTAAAAATATTCCAAGACAATGCAAATGAAGCAATTTAGCCTTGCAGGCATTCCTCTGTGCACCGTTATTAAAAGTTCCCAGTCTGGAATTGCCGTTTCTAATCACAGGTGGGACCCAAGGCAGAGCTGGGGCCAGGGTGGGGCTGGGAAGATGTGAGGAATGCAGGCCAGGGTCGGAGCCTGCTGTGCCCAGGCTCTGGGGGGCACAAAGCCCCCAGGAACATCAGCACTCCGCTCAGGAGTCCATGGCAGGGGACAGGGAAGTGAGATGGGGTCCGTGGAGAAATGAGTTCAGGTTTACTGAGCTCCCAGTAAACTCAGGGCAAGCACTCAGGTCCTAGAGGGCTCCAAGTCCCCCCCTCCCGTGGTGCCCACACCCCAGCGAGCCCCTCACCCCTGAACTGGGGAGCACTGGTGAGACGGGGGGAGCGTGGTTGGAGCGGAGGAGCGGGGGCACACGAGGGGTTCTGAAGGAGCACATGAAATCCGTAATTATAATTACAATAATGGCAGCTCCGTGAGCAGCTGAATTCACCCCAGCAGTGGCGATATAACTTGGCAGGGCTTATCAGAAGGAGCGGCAGATCCAATTAGGAATTAACGGTGCTGCAACCATGGAGCAAACACCCCTCACCCAGCCACCAGCTTCTGCTGGGAAAGCCTCTCCCCTCCCTAAATTCCCAAGTGAAGTCCCCTCCCAGTGACAATGTCTGTTCCCTGGTGCTGGGAATGCTGGCACTTGTCCCGTGATGGCCCCTCGTGATATTTGTGTTTTGAGATACCTTGTTTGTGTGTATTACAGTAATTTATTTAAGATCCCGGCTATTTCTGTCAGTTTTGTTTCCAGGGAGGCTATTCCTGCTCTTTGTCAGAATTTTCTCTTTCTGAAAGTCCATTCTTTTCACTTGGCTTTTCTTCCTTTTTTCCTCCAAGGAATTATGAATTTCATTCTTTCACAGCCATTCCCAAACAGCCTGCTGCCTTCGCATTCCCAGCTCATTCCTCTGCTGATTAGCACCAGATCCAGAAGAGTTTCCTCTCCATTTGTATTTATAGCTACGCTTACAAATGGTTTGGTGCAGAGGAATTCGGCAGAGCCCTGTGAAATAACCTGGAATGGGAGGGGTGAAAGGAGAGACAGAGGAAGCAGCTTTTGTTTGGCCGAAGAAAAGTCCGAGGGGAGAGGAGAGGACGGACTTGGAAATGCAAAAAGCAGCTGAAGAAGAAAGTCACGCACTGCTGGCTCCTGTGGGGAAGAAAGGGAATTTGGGCTTTGTGTGAAGGATAAAGAGGCTTTTCAGGCCAGGAAGGACAGGCAGCTGTCGGGAAAGGCTCAATCCCAGTTTGCCGCTGACCTCCAGCGGTGGCTCCGAGCTCCTGGGCTCCCCATGATGGGGACTGGCCACGGCCAATGAGTGCTCTGGGCGCCACTTCCCAGGAACCCTGCTGAGGACAGGAGCTCTGAAGTCCCGGGATCCTGCCCCTGTTCATCCCCCTGCCCATCCCCCTGTCCCTGTCCCCCTGGCAGCTCCTGCTGGACGACACCCAGGAGTCGTTTCCCATTCCATAAGGGACTAACGATGTCAGACTAATTAATAAGCAATGGAAGTGTAAACAATGGTGTCAAAGGGAATTTAATTATTGGCAATATAATATGATTTTGATTAATACAATTAGATTCTTTAATTGCATTAGTAAAACCAAAAACTAGCTCCAGGTCACTAATTTGGCTGAAGTTCCCCGATAAATAAGCTCCAGTCCTCCTCTCCTCTCTGGGAGGATGGGCCATGGGAAGGATCTGTGGCACAAGGACAAGGACCTGCTGGCCCAGCACAGGGCAGTACCAACGCAGGTGACACCCAGCCAGCTGCTCCCCGGCTCTGTGGCAGGGGCTGGCAGCCCTGGGACCATGCCTGGGGTGAAAGACCCTTCTCACCCCATTTACACCTGATCCCTGGCAGCCCAGCACAGCCCCATGTCCTGCTGCTGGCCTGGGAGAGCAGTGTCCCCACCGGGCAGGTGAAGACGCTGCTGATGGCCCCGTGAGCATTGGGAAGAAGAGAGGCTCCCCAGGTTTTTGGATTTGGCATGGAAGAGTCAGAGAATGTTTGAATTGCTGGCGGTGCCAGTTGTTCCCGTGCAGCAGAGCAGGCCCTGGGCTCCAGCCGTGTGCACAGCGTGCAGAGACAGCTCAGCTGGCTGGGCAGCACTTCCAATTACGGGTGATCAAAATCTAATTATTGACTTTAATAGGAGCTGAATCTGGCCTGAAAAATCCAGGAACAATTATTCTGGGTTCCCGTTACATTAAACAGGAGCGACAGGACAGCTCCCTTCCCTTGTCGTGCAGAGATCAGAGTCAGAGAGAAGCTGAATAAAAACTTGGCCTGATGCATTTGGTTTTCTTCTCAGTCCAGGAATGGGAGCTGTGGCAGATCTCAGCCCAGGGACACCCCAGGGGTTCATGAAATCCCAGAATGGTTTGGGTCAGAAGGGACTTCAAAGCTCATCCTGTTCCACCCCCTTCCACTATCCCAGGTTGCTCCAAGCCCCGTCTAACCCGGCCTTGGGCACTTCCAGGGATGGGGCTGGAAGTTTCACAGTTTCTCTGGGCATCCTGTGCCACCACCCTCACAGAGGTTCCTCCCCACTGGCCCCTTCTGATGTGATGTTGTGCTTGAGGCAATTGAAAAAGTTAAGCTCAATAAAATAGAAGTTTGACTTTGCAGAAAGTTCTCGTGTGGAACTGACAATTTGCCGGAATAAGGAGGAACTTTTAGGCAGTTTCCCGCATCCCCCCAGGAGGTTTTCTGTTATTTACAGTAACGTTGAAACCAATGTGTAAGTTACAAGCACAGCCCCGTCCATACAGGACTAAAAGCCACTGTGCAGCTCAGGGATTCCTTTGCAGGCTTTTAAGCCCTGGGATGTTTTCCTCGGTGCTGTCCTGGCACCACGAGAAGGTTCCAGCCCCGTTCTCCCCCTCCCTGTGGTGCGGGGCTCTGGAGCCTCACAGGAGCACCATCTCCACCCTGTGGGACACTGGGGACACCAGGCCTGGCCTCCTGCCCTGCTGCCAGCTCGGAGCAGGGGCTGCTGCCGGCGCCTTCCTGAGATTTATCACTCGTGGGAGTGCGTGAGAACGGAGACAGTTTTTCCAGCTGTGCATTATCCACCCGCTGGACTGTGACTGCTCTTTGTGAGCTGTGACGCCGCCGTCCTATAAAAGCTGTATTTAGGATCCAGCTTAAAATTCATATTTTCTACCACATAGCACATAACGGCTCCTTGGGAGCCGATTCAGCCACTATCAGAGGGATGCGTTTGTGGAGTTATTTTTGAAGGAACACGTTTATTTAGAGGCTGTTTTGAGAGGGTGCCCCAGCTGTCCCAGGGCACTGCCCTCTGGCTGCCCTCTCACCTCAGGAGATTCTGGGGGGGGACAAATATCCACACATATGGAAGAAATCCTTCCCTGGGACGGTCTGGAAGCCCTGGCAGAGGTTGCACAGAGAAGCCACATCCCTGGAAGTGTCCAAGGCCGGGTTGGGCAGCCCAGTGCTGGTGTCACCCCATCCCTCTCTCAGGCAGGAGCTGCCAGGTGAGCAGCAGGTCTGAGGTGGGCAGGTAGCCAGCGAAAGGAGAGTATCTGCTCCAAAACAAAGGCATAAAGCCACTTTTGGGGACAAAATTTTCCTTTGTTTCTAGCAAAAAGCAGATTTATGGGTTAATAAACATCTACAATTGGCCTCTGAAAAAATACACTCAGGTAGACAGAAATTAGTCATTCAAATTAACTATAAATTAAGATCAGCCTAATTTACTTCCATTAAAATGGAAAAGCATATTATCTCCCATTCAAAGGAATTTGTATTTGATGCAAATAGGACAAATTCAGAAAGTTTGGAAATGTTCTCTGATTGTTCATTTGCATCGTTAACTGGCAGAGAATGGGCCTGTGATTTCAAAATGGGAGAACAGAAGGAACAATAATTAGTTATGTAAATAATGTGGCATTCTTGTTTATAATTAGTCCAAGAATAAAATAAAATTCACGCATGTCACAGGACTCATTTTCGTATGCAAATGAACAATCAAAATTATAAACGGTAATAATGCAGTTTGGGAGAATGTGGCATTTCTAATTTATTAGCCCAGGCAGAAGCCAGAGCTGATTCCAGTTGACGCTGGGAGATTTCAAAGGTACCTCCAGGATCGAAAAAATATCCAAAAAAAAAAAAAGAAAAATGAAACAGAGAGGGAGGAAACAGTGTGGGATCACCTGATCACCTGTTGGAGTTTCTCCTGAGGGAAGAGCAGCACAGAATTCCCTGTGGCTCTGGGAAGGGATGGGAATGCCTGCACACTCCAGGGCCAGCAGCCCCTGCACTGGGTCCTGCGCCAGGAATGCTCCTCCTTAACAAAAAACTGGAGGGATGTGGGAATGCCTTAAAATTCCCTAAGATTACCTGTGGTCTGTAACCACTGAGATAGTCTGTTTTTCCCAGGAAGATGTGGAGCTGAGCTGGAAAAGTTCCCGCTGGGGTGTGACATTCCACAGGCTGTCCCAACATGGAGGTGGACATGTGTCACAGAGAGGGTCACCATGGTTCCATCCCTGGGTGACACAGGCCTGTGGAATACCCCTTCCACACCCCTAAAAAAGCCACATTTCCACCCATTCCTGTCAATCTCATTTCAGTCCCTGGCATGAATTTTGGCCCCAGTAGTTCAACACTGACAGCTTTCGGAGTGACAGGAGCTTGGAATGTCTGTTCCTTTTCTGTCCCATGTAGCTGGGGCCTGGGACATGAGCATCACTCCCAATTTTTTGACCTAACGCCCATCCAGTGTCCTTAGAGCCCCCGCCAAGGATGCAGAGGAGCCTCTGCCCTCCCTGCCCATCCCCAGGAACGGCTCGAGCCTGGGGATCCTCAGGACAAGCCGAGCTCTAGGAATGTAAGGGATTAAATAATGGTATTAATTATTAATTATGGCTTATCTTGCTGCAGAGTGTGGAACAGGAGTCAGAATCTGCATCAGGGAGGACGGGACATCTCGGGAACAGGAATGCTCTGGCTGCTCACTTAAAATATGCTCCCACCTCAGCTCGACACTGGAGCCGAGGGCTCTCAGCGGAGCCGCGCAGCCGAGCCGAGCGTGTTGGATAATAAAAGCAAGGGAAGAACTTTAATTAAGGCTCCTCAGGCAGATGCTGCTGAGGGGATGGGGGGGTTGCAGCTCAGTCTTTCCTGGCCAGGGTTGCTGGGGAAGGAGCTGCGTGGGAGGCTCTGGGGGGTAGAGCACCATCCTGCCCCCCCAGAGGGACTCGTCCTGGATGAGATACCAGGTCCTGGTCACCCTGCAGGGCTGTGGAGGTCACTCCCATGGAACTGCCAGTGCTCCAGGAGAACCAGCACTTTGTCCAGTCCCAGGCCCTGAGTTATGGAGGGAATTCTCAAAGGAAGCACATCCAAAAGACAGGCTGTCATCCCAAAGAGGGATTCCCAGCATCCTCCTCCTCGGGGGTCCCAAGGATCCGCTCTGCATGTGTGACCCCAGGATATGGGCTGGGGGGGGTTAGAAGCCGCTGGAGCCCATCAGGACTCCCTGGGAACATCCCAGGGCACAATCTCCAGCCCTCTCCAACAGGCACAGACACACCTCCCAGCAGGCACTGTGCTCAACACCAGCAGAAGAAGCCCCAAATCCCAGCGCCGAGCCTCGCAAAGCGGGAACAAAGCCTGAGCGACTGTTTACTCACGTCACTGAGGCCCTCGGATGCCAAACCACTGAGCGAACCTTTCTGTCAATCCGACACTTTTAGGGTAATTTAACTTAATAACACCTTTGTCTGCACAAGCGTTTGTGTCTGAAGGGTTATTACTATCACAGTTATTTTAGGTGGGTTAATGGGATGGAGTAGATTTGAAATTGTCAGTGCAGCCACGCAGGCGGCTGCTCACAGTGTTTACCTTCCCAACCCTTCCTTTGCTTTACATAACTTCCCACCCTCACCTAAAAGTGCAGTCATAAATTATGTGCAATTTCCCCCCAGGTCCTCATGCATCATTAATTCTTTGTTTAGAAGGAAAAAACAAACTGTCCAGGTCTTAATTGTTATCGCTTTGAGCAGAGCCTGGGCTAAGTGCAGGGCCTCTAGGGTGTGTCAGAATTTTTGGACTTCTTTTAGTTAATATTTAGCTGATCACATTAGGGGGCTCACAGGAAAAGGGGGAGGAGGAAAGGAGTCTTCTCAAAAGGAGATAGAAAAATCATTGTGGGGAACAATCAAGAATTGGCCAAGGCAGCAGCAGAGCCCAGGTTCCCTCCGGCTCCTTAACAGAAAGATTTTAGGAATTAGGACTTTTATTTCCCTGCAGGGAAGGAGTGCAGAGAGCAGGAGTGTGAAGCCCGCTGCCCTTTGGGGAGGCAGCAGCTGCTGGCTCCTGGGGCTTACACTGCAAAGGAGGGGATCCCTGGATCTGTTGGGAGCCTCCTTCTTCCCTGCGAGCTTCTCCCCTGCTGCTGGCAGCGCCGGCTCGGCACCAGAGCCAAGGCTGGGGATGCAGTGGCTGCCACCCCTGCTCAGCAGCTGGCACCCCTGCATGGCATATGGCAGCCCTGCTCAGCAGCTGGCACATCTGCACGGAGCTGGCACCTGTGCATGGCATCTGCCCCCCCTGCCCGGCCTCTGCCAGGATCCTGCTGCAGCCGCAGGGAGAGGGAGGGAGGGAGGGAGGGAGAGGGATGGAGGAGGGGACTGTGCCCTTCTCCCCTTCCCCAGAGCCCCCAGATGGGCCCTGCCTCGCACCCAGCTCCCAGCTGCACAAGCTCACACCTCCTGCCTTTCCCCCGCCTCGTGTCATTTTTGGGTGAGAATTCCATCAATGGTGGCAGGGCGGGCACCGAGGGCTGTCCCGCTCCAGGGCTGGCACCTTCCTTGTCACCTCACCGGGTCCCCTCGGCGCCTCCCAGCCGCCCCTCGGGCCAGGTGACCTTGAGGTGGCTTTGCTCTTCGGCTCAGCTGCAGTCAGAAGATTAAATTCTGCTCCTGTCCTGGGAATCTGATGATAAAAAGTCCTCTCTAGACAGAATCCGGATAATGAACAGCTCCCCGGCTTCGCGCTGGAAGAGGGAGTGTGGAGTTATTACTGCATTAAGAAATCTCCAAAGTCAACTAAATTCACCACAGACGCGGAGGAGCAGAATTCCTCTTCATTCCGGCGGGGCGGAGCGTCCAGCGTCGTCAATAATGCTGTGCTAATTGCAGCTGGGCAGGAGCACGGCGGGCTTTGCCGGGGGGTGCAGGAACCAGCCCTGGTGCTCCCCCCTCCCCCGGTGTCCATCACTCCTCTGCTGAGGCCGGAGAGGGATTTGTTCTGTAGGAAAACGCTTCCAGTGCCCATCAAAAATCCATGCTCCAAAGCACCAGGGGTGCGTGGCGCTGCAGCTCACTCGGGATGTGGCAGCTCCCGAGGAAAATCCAGGACATGCTCCCTTGCTTTGTGTCCCCAGGATGTCACTGACCAGGGACAGGCCGCTCAGATGTAAACCCTGTGCTTTGAACACCCAGGACAAAGAAAAGCCAGGCCAGGAGAGAGAAGAGCTGCCATGAACAAAGCTGTGGCGTGCCTCTGGCATTAGTCATACACCAACAGGGATGTGGGGCATATATCTGGGCAGGATTCGGGATATCTGCTAATTAAAGAAGCCTCTGACTTCTGGAGAGTGTTAATTCACAGGCAGCACGGTCCCTCCTGGGCCGAGCTCAGGGCAAGGAAGGATTTATTTACACCTCACAGAAGTTGTTCTTTTTGCAAAGGTTGTGCTTAATCAGAACGTTTCAGAAGAATTTGTTGAACAAAGAAGGAATTGAGTCTCTCAGTGGAAAGTCTTTGGCTTTCTTCACCCTGTTTGCCCTTAGCTAAGGCTGGAGCATCTCTCCACAGGCACAGCCCACAGTAACTTCCATTTCTTTCCCAGGTGTCACACGGCCCAAACCCTCTTCCACCAAAACATTCCCGTGGGCCCTCCTGTGCTCCAAGTCAGACTGCTTGGAGACCAGGCCAGTAAATTTCCACAGAATCCTAAATGTTTTGTGTTGGGAGGGACCTTGAAGACCATCTCGTTCCTCTGGCCGGTCCCAGGGCGGCGTGAGCAGGATGTCCCAGCTCAGCCCGCTCCTCCTGACGGATTTTTCTCTGGAGTATGGGAGCACTGCAGGAAGATGCTGGCTGCTCCCGTCGCCTTCCCGTGCCTTGCCGTGCAGCAGCAAAGGCTCTTTGGGGCTGGCAGACACCTCCAGCGCAGAGAGGCTTCCTCACCTTCAAAGAGATCATCACGAAATTGCCAGAAAACAACGCGCGGGGCGAGCGGCGCGGGGCGGCCGCGGAGGCTCAGCCGTCAGCAGGACGGCTCTGACAGCACGGAATAAAAGCAGAAATAGCAATTTCTCACTGAAGAGCTGGGCTGACACCTCCCTGACCTGTGAGCAGCAGGGACTCTCGGCACACCGGCACAGCCCGGTTGTTTGCTGTTGCCGGGGCTGACACCGCTGATTAGAGCAGACAGGCGGGCAGGAGGATGAGCCCGAGCTGCGGCCGGCGCTGGGGCTGCCTCCTCCTGACCCCAAACCCGAGAGCTCCTGCCCTGCATCTGCAGCTAAATAAACCAAGTAAATCATCCTGGCAGATAGATAATTAAATAATTATCAGCCACTTAATAACAAGGAGTGGGTGTTCAGAATTAGCATATTAGACAGTGTCTTTAAGGGCTAATTGTTGCATTACATCAGAGTTACTCATTCATTATTCTTGTCATTTCGGGTGATAATTTGCACTTTAGGAGACAGAGACAATTTTAGCAGGCAATTAGAGACATGTCAGGCTTGGCCTAGTGAGTTACTGTCACAATTATTGCATTTTTTCCGGTGTCCTCATTTGCAGGAGTGTATTTAAGGGCAGTCTGGTAATTTCATGGTGAGGCAAAACAGGCACCGGCACCCGGGGAAGCGGCAGGGATGGAACCAACCCCGATTTCACAGCGCTGGGGCCGGCACGGGGAGGGGGCTGGGGGCTTGCAAAGGGACAAAACCTAAGGAAAAGGGTGTTTCTACTGATTGCTGATGGAAACCTCTTGCAACGCCCTGATTTGGGGTCCCCAGCTCCCTTTGGAACCCAGCCCCACATGTCCCCCGCTGCCACAGCTTTGTGTTCAGGAACTGCTGCCCTTTTTCACCCCACGCCAGCATAGATACAGATCCCCACCCAGGACACTGCACTGATTGCTGGATACATGGATTTTTGTCCCCCGGGTTTTGGCGGCTTTGGTCACCTGGAGTGGCAGGGACGGGCACCTGCAGCAAATTCCAAGGAAAAAAGGTGTTCCCAGGGAACACGGTGCACCTGCCCATCAGGGAGATGCCATCGCATCGCTGCTTTCTCAGAGAGGATAAACACAAGGGTGTGCCCCGTGCTGCTGAGCCTGACTGAGCCTGAGAGCACTGACAAGGCTTAAATATTCCTAAACTACAGCTGAAGCGAAAAACTGGATCTGCAGCAGCTGCACCTTGGGATACATGCATTATAAGGGTATATACAGTCAAATAGAGTTAATTAAGCTAAAACCACAGTAAATCTGCCAGACCCATATTAACACTATAGTCAAAATAGTGGAAAATATAGTATTTTCCCTAATAAATCCTGTTCTGTTACAGATTTATGTTGGCATCTGCATAGTTACCAGAGTTTTACAATAATCATTGATCAATCAAAGTTTTATGACAAAACTATAATTTTCCTGTGTTTCTTTCTTACTTAGTTTCCTAGTTTGCTTAATTCCCAGAATGCAATCCAGTAAATCTTTGAGGCTGAGATATTAAGTAGATAATAAGAATGCCATATAAGATTTGCTTATATTTTAAACTGTCCTTGCAAATGATTTATAATTAAGGCCAAATCTATGACAAAACATTATTAAAGTCAAAACCCTCCATAAATTACCGGAGTTTGCTTATGCCTGTAATAATTTATTAGAGGTTTACTATAGTATTTCCTCTGGTGATATCCAAAGCTTTATGTGTCATAAATGGGAAATATGGATTGGTAAAACATACAGAAAGCAGGACTGATCCCCAGTGACCCCCTGTGACAGACTCTGAGACACCGTCAAAAGCGTTTTGCAGCGGAAAAGAAACGGCACCAATCACCCGACAGTGCCAGACCAAAGGCATCTTTGTTGTGGGAAATTCAGTCGCGGTTTACAGGATTTGATAACTTATCCTGTTCACAGGCGGAGCAGATCCTGCAGCTGGGTTCGTGATTTTGGCATCCCAGTGAGGGCTCTGCCGTGGGGAACCCACCAGGGGGAGGAGCAGGGCTGGCAGGGCCCAGGGAGGGCAGAGGGGCTTTGCCACATGGGCTTTGCCTCGTGGGGTAGCTGTGAGAGGTTTGCTAAGCAGGGGTTTGCTCTGTGTCACCTGTCACCTGCTGTCACCTTTCCACAAAGCACAGAGCCCCTCCTGTGGACACCCTTGCCACCGGAGCCGTGGCTGGGCACTGCCAGGTTGCTGCCTCCTCCAGCTATGCCCATTCCACTCTGCTCCTTCCATAACTCCCACCTCACCCTTGAAGCTGTGAATTCTGCTCAGAGGTGCTGGATTTTCCTGAGTTGTCTCTGAGTATCTTCCAATGTGTTGGGCTGGCACAAGATGTTCCCAGTCAGTCCCGTGCAGGCATGACTGATTTTTTCTGTCAGTTGGCTTTGCTGCAAGTGCAATTCTCTGTTTGCAACTGTAGTTCTGCAGAGGTGCCCATAAAGTGCTTCCCAAAATCCCAGCTGTGCTCCTGCCTGTGCCAAGCTGGGCTGCGAGTGCTGGAGCCCAGCCCAGCCTCTGCTCATCCTGGTGCTGTGACAGTTCAAGCCCAACCCATCCCACTGAGACACACTGGGTCATGCTGGAGGGCAAGGCCAGGGGTGAAGCACAGCCCCACTCCCCTGGGAAGCAGCAGAGCTGGGTGGATGGACCTGGAGTGGAGCTGTGTCTCCAGCTCGGGGTTTGGGAACTTAATTTTCTGCTGTGCCCTGAGGGGATGACTGGGATGGGCAGGGTGGCAGCAGCGTGTGGGCAGCACCAGAGGGGTTGGTGGCACGTGAGGATGGAAATGAGATGTGGAGGGAGCTCACGGCTGCTGGAGAGGGCAACTGGAGGCAGCAGAGCCAGGAGAAGAGTCCCCCATTAAAAACTCCTTCCTCGCCTTTCACAGCAAAGAGTGAAGAACAGAAATGACGCCCGAGGTCAATCTGATCGTCTGTTAAAACAGAGAGAAATAGAATAAAATAAATTCAAGTAAAGCAAAAGAAGTAAAATAAAATAACAGCTAAGCAGACAAAGACAAGTGACTGCAGAAGCTGCACCACTGCACGCTCTGAGCATCCCAGCAGCTGCACGGCCTTTGCCTCGACACCTGTGATACCATCAGAGGCACTGATTGCGTTGCAGGTTTGTTATCAGCCTCTCCCCATCCATCTCCCACGGATAATCCCTTTGCTCCCACATCAGGCAGCACTGATCCCTGTCCTGCCCTGGCACAGTGAGCCTGGCTTCCCTGAGAGCCACCGAGAGTTTCAAGCAAATCCCTCTCAGACCACAGCAGAGGCAGCGGCTCTGCAGGAATGTTCTTTCCCATCGAGGACAGCACCAACACAGCCAAGGTTTGGCCTGAAAGGAATTTGTATTCCTGAAAATACTCATTTGTACCTCAACCAACATGTTCTGGGGTGGGCAGTATCCATTATAGAATATTTGATGGCACCTGCCCTGCCCCACCTGGCTGGCACCTGCTGCCAAAGTGGGGGTGCTCACACAACAATCTGAATTAAACGGACATGAAAATGGGATAGGGCTTAATTAATCCACATCAAACTCCTCTGTGGACATTAAGTCAGGATTGAAATCCCGGTGCTCGGGTTTAGCTCACTTTAACGCTAAATAAAGTTTTCACTGCAGGAAGACGTTTAATGAGGTTTAGCTAACTCACACCTTAAATTAATTCTAATTAAATTTCCTGAGTAACCCTAGAAAAGCAAGACCCAATGAAGCAGGTCCTCTTACCTATATCAGTTATTTTACTTGCAGTGCCCAAATGCACCATAACCAAGGTCAACTCCCTGTGCCCCGCGTGGCTGGAAACTCCCATTTCCCTGCTCCATGGTGGGCCACATCCACATCCCACCGTGGCCGCGGTCTGTCCCATCCCACAGGACCCTGGAGGGCCGCACGCTGTGCTGCTCCCGTGTGGCAGCCCCGTGTCCTTGTCCCCTCACTAGGCTCTGCATTCCCTGTCCCGGTCGTGGGGAGGAGCGGGGACAGGAGCCTCCCCTGCCGCAGAGACGGATGCAGATTACGCCATTAATTTTTTATGTGAATTCAAAAAGTTCCATGTTGACTCCATGACGCAAATGGGTATGAAAATCCTGGCGAGCGCGCTCATTGTTACAGAAATCAAATGGCTCAACAGCCGCTAATGAGGCAGACAAGAAGCTTCACTCACCCTCTGAGGATTTGAAGGCAAGAAGAGAAGAAGGAGCGCGTTACATTATTCATGCGCCTTGTTTGAGTTTCAAATCCTAGGAAGTCGCAGCAATGGGGGATTTGGGATATGCCGGTGACCTGCTCTGCACGGAGAGAGGGCAGGAAATGTCCTGTTGCTCCCTAACTGAGAACTCCTCGCAAACTCGGCTCCCACCCGGCCAGGGCCCCTTGCCCTGGGACGCCCTCGGGCACGCCCCAGGGATGCCCCGGGATGGGGAGGATTCCCCGGCAGCACCCTCAGGCACCCCTGCCTGTGATTGCCGGGCGCTGCCCACCCACAGGGCCTGACCTCGCTGAAAACTGTTTAAAACACACCATATTCTGCTGAAACGGCTGCCGAATTCTTACGGAGGGGAAGGAAGAAAAGGGAAACCTGGGAAGAACAATCCATCTGAGGAGGAGACGTGCAGGCAGGTGCTCCACGAGGCAGGGATGAGGTGCACAGTGCAGCTGTTGACCAGGTATTAAGGACTAATAAACAGATTCCTGGAGTTATTCTGCATTTTGTAATTATGACTTGCCCATAAAACCCTCCCGGCCAACATTATCTCAGCCAGCTTTACGAGTGCTCACGAGGTTAATGCAGAGCTGTAAATCTGCAGCAGGTCATGGGTGTGAAGAGCAGAGGAAGTGTTCGTAAATCTGGAGGAATTGCTCCAGTTTGTTTAGCAAAATCCTGTCCCATGAGCAGCTGCAGGGGCCGTGCGTCCGCCCAGCCCTGCCTGGCAGGGACATGGGGGACTCTGTGTCCGTCTGTCCATCGGATGGATCCCTTTCTCTGCACCCAAAGCATCCTTTGAGTCCGGATTCAATATTTAAAACTGTGCTCTCTGGCACTGTCACCATCCAGGGCCACCAACCACTTGTGCCACTCACCCCTGGCAGTGCTGCTGTGCCACGGACAGTGTTGGGGGCATTGGGACCGTGGTTGAGCACAGCCAAGGCAGAGTTAAACTCCCTCCTCACAGCTCTCCAGGTCAGCGTATATTTGCTTGGATTTTACATTGGAATTTGAAATCCACAGCTACAAGGAAACATTTATTTTCTTGCCCTTCAATGATCAAACAAGTGGCGCTGAGGCACAAGGAAGCGGAGTTTCCATTAGGAGAACTGTTTTCTTTTTGCTGTAAAATATCAAATATTTTGACATTTCCATCAGGCTTTTCTTTATATCAAAGCTGCAATGGCAGAACAATCTCAAGGCATTTAGACTTCAGAGGTTTGTGCGTTTCTGAGCATTCCCTTCTTTACAAGGGGACACTTCTGAAGGGACGTGTGATTTCTCTCTCAGAGACCAAAGGAAAGGTAATAAAAACAAGAGCCCTGTGAGGGCTCCGAGGAAGCGGCTGCGGGCGGGCGGGCGGAGCTCCGAGCTGATCGCCCTGCCAGGGGCCGCAGTGTCCCGGAGGGTGCGGTGCCGCTGGGAGGGAGAGCTCCCGGATATCGGGGCATCATCATCATCGTCATCATTATCATCATCATCATCATCGTCATCATCATCGCCACCACCACCCACCCTGTGGCCGCAGGATGGAAGAGCGAGGGTGTCTCTGAGAGGCAGGATCCATCTCACCGCTCCAAAGTGTCTGGAGAGGGAAAGCAGCTGCTGCTCTCTGAGGCAAAGCTCCTGCCCAGGTCCTGTCCCAGCCTGACGGGGGACAGATCCATTTTTGTAGAGTCACAGAACCATTAAGGCTGAAAAAGACCTCCAATACTCCCCTGCCAGTACCGTGAAGGGCCAACTTCACTCGTTGTTCGAACGTCTCCAGGGATGGTGACTCCATCACTTCCCCGGGGAGCCTGTTTGTGGGGTGTCAGAGCAAAGCCACCCCCACATGGGCAGCGTGACTAACACCATTCCTTCTCTCTGCTTTAACCAGAAAGTGCCCGCATTCCTCGGCATTTCAGGAGCGACCCGCACCCCTCCAGACCTCTCAGCGAAGGAGGAGACGCGGGCAGCCTGCCCTGCTCACGGGTGCACTGCTGTCCCCACGGCCGCTTGGGAACTGGAGGGAGCCGCGGCACATCTGCAGCACCTGTGAGCAGCCACAGCTGGCAGGGCACACCCCGAGGGGAACTGGGCCAGGGATGACCAGAAGGCGAAGGTCCGAGGGGTCAGCAGGAGACAATTCCCACGGGAGATCACGGTGACACGGGCCCAGCTCGGTCCCACACGGAGTGGGAGCAAAGCAGGAGCGAATCCTGGAGCCCCTGCAGGCAAGATTTCGTGTGCTCCTCGCATGTAAATCACTTCCAGAGTAAAACCGCTTTGAAGTTGCTGTTTATCTCACTCTGATAACAATCTGCTTCGTTTCTTGTGTCAAAGTAATTAGAGTGTAATTATTTTTATTTTATTTTTTTTCTTTCTGGTAACAGGTACTATAATTGCTGCAGGGCTCCAGAGGAGCTGGGGGAATCCTGCTCCTGCCCTTCCAGCCCTCCCTCTCTGCTCGCTGCCTTCAGCCTCCTCTCCCTCCCAGTCAGTTCTCTGAGTGTTTGGACTTCTTTTCTCTCGCCTGTTTGTGCCTGTTTCTGGTTTCTCCTTTTCTGTTTGTTTTCTCTAGACATCAATTTTTCATGCTGGAGAGGCGAGGATAATTAATTAATGATTCATAGGAGTGCTGTGGCTATAATATAATGAGGGGATGGTTCATAACCTGTTGCGGAGGCAGTTATCAGTAATTTCAAAATAATTAAGAGATGGTTTTAGCACATTTCAAAAGCCCTTCTAGAACCACGGAGACGGGTGAATTTATTTCTCTCAAAACACTTGGGAACACCCCTCGGTGGCACAGGCAGCATTTCCAAGCTCCTCTGTGGTCCTGCTGTGGACCATGGGCTGGGGAAGATCCTATCCTGGGGACCCTCCTGCTTTAAGTCCCCTCTTTCAAACTCCATCACTCCCACATCTTCCCCACCCAAGCTGAACAGATTTCCCCCCCTTTTTCCCCTTTT
>WAAG01015806.1:0-15832 GCA_013390105.1 Tichodroma muraria | reverse complement strand
TGTGACCAGCAATTAAGCTGTCCTCTGCTCAAAATATCCCAAAATAGCCACAGCCCAGCTTCATGCTGGAAACAACTCACAAGAACTGCGCCCAGGCAGCAGCTGGAAGAGTGCTAGTTGGCAGGAGCCAAACATGTTGATAAGCAGTGTAAGCACTGATCTTCCAAAGCCATTCCTTTCTTTAGCAGCAAAGGCGTAATTAAAGATTCTTTGCAGCATTCAGTATTAGTGCAAGACTCTAGATAACACTAATATGATCCATGCAATGAGTTGAGAATAATGTCCATTAGGAGCTTATTCATCTCCTTATTGCCTCAAAGCTACTTGATGTTTAAAAAAATGTACCAAATTACATTTTACTAGTTTTATTAGATGTTCTTTCGGCACAGTCAAAACCCAGATGATGATATATTTTAATTTTTAAATGCACTTATGTCATGGAGTGTCTTTTAATCTTTTTACTTTTAATCTGTATTATTCACTCCAGATGGGATTTTTAAAATTCATAATTAGCATGAAATAAGCTCTCCATAACTGAGCAGAATTTCAGTGAAAATTGAAGTTTAGTGGGAGAGATTTTAAGAATGAGCAGTGAACTCAGAGGACTGACATTGAATTATTTCTTACAGTCTCCTGCACTAAGTCTAGAACACTGCAATAGGTCAAGCATCCACTTAATTAAGAATTAAACAAAGGAGGGAAAGGGGGCAAGAAGGCAAATGACTAACCAAAAGCTGCCAAAATCTTCATAATCAGAAAAATTTGGCCAACAAGATGCTTTTGCCATCCTCTGTTAAGATGACTTTGATGTCTTATTGCTGAGTATTCACATTAAAATCAGTAGTGGGGAGGAGATCAATAAAAAGTAAACCAGCCCTGCAAAAGCTAAATATTTTCCTTTTTTTTTTCCCATGAAGAGCAGCCTTTTGAAAATACTAAATAAAGCACTTGGCATCAGGAAATTTTTTGTATGTCACAAGAAGGTCAATTTGGTACTAACTTTATAATCCCTCGGGCAATAGATGAGACATGTTGAAGCAGCTTTTGGTTCATTTGCTATTATCCTCATTATGGCTTTATCCGGCATGAGGGATCAATATTTCTGAACATTACACTACTCCTGAACAGACAGAAGGACATATTGTTTATTTGGCTGGCTAGTGATTTCTGACACAAGAAGCTATCAATTATATTATGATATGAAAACCAGTGCCAGCTAAAATGACTCCTAACAGAGCACCATGATGTGGTTACTTATGAGCTGATTATTCTATAGCAATCAAAATATTAAATCTAGAGAATATTTAATCTAGGCTGGCTCTGTAGCATTCTCTGCTTCTTCTAACCTTGCAGGCTTACTTGTCACTGACTTCAAATACTCATTTATGAGATAGTGCAGGATTCCCCACAATCTACTTGATTTCAGCTGCCAACAGTTAAAGCCCTTGGCAAAAATTACCCATTTAAGCAAATACAAGAACAAGGCAGGAGATGCAATTACATTACTTTCCTATAGTTACTTATGTTCTTGCCCAGTGTGTCCATTATTGTCCAGAAGATTTTGCAAGCACCATTACCCTAGATCCTTTAAAATTTGCCTGTGGTGCAAGGTTAAATATCTCAATTGCATTTAATGTAATTTCAAACAACCTCATCATCATTACAAATGCATCACTATTACAGACACTCAACTCTGCATCTATAGTTGAAATTAAGTCTTGGCTTTACAGCAAATATCAGGTGCAGAAATCTGATCTGAGTCCAGAAATGTCTACTGGGATCATCTGGATCCCTTTGTCCAGTAAGGAGCAGACACCAGAATTCATTAAAACAGAAGGATGTTTTGCAAATATATACTTTTCCCTACTGCCTCATCCCTTGCAACGAAAACCATGTTCACTCACCAGCTGAGATAGACAGAATATTCAGAAGTGACTTGAAAAAGAAACCTTAATGTACCTAAGGCAAAAGAAAAGAGACAGGATGAAACAGCCTAATACATGCGATATACTTTTAGGAGTGAGACGATCTGTATTTCAACACTTCCCTTAATATCAAGTCTTTCCTCTTCATCTCTTGTGACATTTGAAGATGTTTTAATACATTTATGATATATAATGAGCTGCATCTCATGCATTCTAAAATATGTTACAAAGGCCGATTAAGGCTTCCTACATATGGAAAGAGAGTAAAATTTAATTAAGACTGCTGTCTTTAGAGTATAGAAATAGCAATGAGGAGTCAATACAATGGACACCATCCATTTTGTTTCTTAGTGTGGAACTATTATCCACTCAAAATGGGACAGACAATCACAGAAAGCCCTCACGATGGAGTAATAAATTACTCCTCTATAGAGGATGATAAGTGACAAAAGCTTTTTAGATCACAATGGGGCACTGTGAATTTGAGATGGGAAAAGGCAGAGTATGAGAATAAGGATGGAAAAAGCCTCCAGCACTGTAAAGAAACTAAGGCATTTCTAAGTGGAACAAGAAGGAAACACAACACAGTCCTTCCTGGTGGACTACACACCATAGGAACACACAGGCTTTGCTGGAATACAAAAGACATTAAACCTTACAGGCAAGTCCAGACACAGGAGACAGACAGAAAGCTATGCATAAAATTTTTGGGGATTTTCTCCTAACTTTTTATTTTAAAGTTAACTATCAATTTTTTTCCTCCCAGTAAAACTTTTCCTAAAATTTATACGTGGAGTCATACAACCGAGGTTGCAAGGGCCACAGGTAGGTTTTGGGAACCCTCACTGCAAGGAAAAATAAATCCACCTCACTTCAAGGCATAAATGTGGATTCTCAGTCAGAAAAAAAAACCAAAACCAAACAACATAAGCATAAGATTCAGATGCTTTAATTTGATGTTTGATTCAGATGAACTAAACTTGAACTCACTAACTTTGTTTACTAGATAGGTTGGAGGAAAACTATGAAAGAGTTATCAGAATCATTAGGTCCTGAACTTAAGTAAGGTGATTCTTCTTGTAAAAGCAATAAACACAGTTACCAGGCAAGGTTTACTTATTCTTGGGATGAGCTTATTTTCCCCCTCTAATAGCACCATACCAGAAATTCTTATCACCTATTACCTATTTTGTCAGACACACATAATTTAATGCAAGCCTTCCCGCTTCTGTCTGAGAACTCTCTATTTGGCCACGATTCATACCAAACTGAGCAGAAGAGTGGGCAAGGATCCATTGTTGTTTCACTATAATTTTACAGTGTAGAAGCAAATGCATCACTGTGCTTCACAACTGCTTTCTTTTACAGAACCTTTTGTTGGAACACATTCACAAGTTAGCTCAAACTGCCAGATTTATTCTTTCAACAAACCAAGCATGCTTTTAGAAAGGTTAAAGGAAACTGGTCAAGGGGTTTTTAAATTAAAAACATAAATTTACAGTGCTTTGCAAGTTCACACTTTTGTTACAGACACGAAAAGGGAGTTGAAACTTTTTTTATAGCTGTATCAGAGTGTTGACTGTGTGGGTCAGTTTTGCCGAGTGGTTCTGGGTGGTTGCAGGTGCTTGCAGTTGTGGTGTTGTTTACATGGAGATGTATGGAGTTGCTTAGGAGTTGTATGGCTGCATTCCTAATGGTGGTTATAGTAATGAAGTTATTGGGGGAATAGTACCGGGGCACTCCAGGCAACTCAGGGACAACAACCAAGGGCCTTCATTGGTGGATACAACCAACCAATCAAATCATGGCGGGAAAGAATGACTGGTTTAGAAAGCACCCCAATAAAGACCAATGAGAACTGAGGAAATGCACCAATCACATAGAGGATCCAAAATGGACCAATCGCTGAAGGGGCTGAAGTTATAAGAAGAGACTGACCGCCCTCAGGGGTGCTCTGCTCTCATGAATAGAACATTCTGAGGACTGGCCTGTGTATGTACTTGGTTGCTCTGGCTTGTCCTAAGGGGCCTGAGACTAGCTTAGCCCCTTGTTCCTGTAGCCATTTTGTATCAATAAATAATTGGCCTCTTGCCACCCTTAGATTTACAGCCTCATCGTTGCTTTTTTGCAACATTGTAGCACTTTTTACACCGGAATTAAAATCAAATGTTATCAAAGCATGCACATCATGGTTTGGCCCTGATTGGCCCATGTGTAATACTGACACATGATTAAACCAATGAAAAGAACAGGTACGCCTTTGTGAATATACATTTTGAAGTGAGAGCCCGGGAATCCTTCCTTCTGGTTTTCCAGTGGCAGGAGAAGTAAGAGGGAAGCTGAGCACGGCTTCTTAGCATGGCTGCCCTGGCCGAGTTCCTCCCCCAGCCCCTCCCGGCACCCCTGGCTTCTCCAAGGGGAGAAGGACAGGCGGGGGGAGGAAGGTGGGCAGTGCTGAGATCTGCCCACCCAGGATGGCCCGGCCCATGCAGCCCGGCGGGGCTGGGCCGGACCAGTGTGGGTGCCGGGCAGGGAGTGGGGAGGCGATCGGCCGAGGCCTGTCACTGCCAAAACCTGACCCGGCTGGGATAGATGCCGGCCGCCTCCTCCCACTTCAGCCAGAGCCGGGCTCCGGCTCAGGCCCCTGAGATCCTGCACCCCGGCACGGCTTTAAAATAGGACACCATGAACTGCTCTACAGCCTGGCAGAGATCCTGGGAGAGGTTTTAACCCTTTCTTGACCAGATGAAATTTCCAAAGCATGAATCCTGCCTGAGTGAGAGAAAGAAGAGACTGAAGGAGATAGGTCTCATGCTGTGTCTCTTTGTAAGTCAGGAGAATGAGAGAAGAACTTTAGAGTGGAAGGAAGATTGAAAGAGTGGCTTAGGCTGGACTTGTAAGGCCATAAAGAATGGACTATTGTAACATATAAAATGCTTTTAGAGAATGCCAAGTTCTAGTTGGAGCCATGAAGTGATGTAACTATGATTTAATGGAGAAATTTGAACAGAAGAAAACTGAAAGAGAGAGATGACAGCCTCTACCTAGTGAGAGAAGAGGACCTCTGTTTCTTGAGATGAAAATGAGATAGATAAAGAGAACTTTTGTTTTATACTAGAAAACCATCCTTATACTGTACCCCTAATAAGCTGTTATAGTCCATGAGCAGCTGTGGAAGGCTGTCTCAGGGGAGGGGGCTTCACAATAGCAAATTTCCTTCCCCCAGTCAAAGGAAATCTTCCATTGGTGATGTGTGTGGCATTCAAGAAAAGATTCTTCTCCCTTTGGTAAATTGAGAAATTATTATTCTAGAGGTTTTGTCTTTTAATATTGTCACTAGAAATGTAAAGAGCTGGTGGGGGGAGGAGAACTGTTTTTAAAAGTTTCATTCTGATTCTTGGTTGTTTCTCTTTTAGTGTTAGTTAATAAAGTTTTTATTCCTTTCAAGCTTAACCCTGCTTTGCTCTTGTTTCGGAAATTTCAAATTGGCAAACTAAAACCACTACACAAATTGGTGTTTCTGCCTGGTTTCGAACTGAAACCACAACAATGCGTTAATTTTTTAATGGACCTTCAAGGCAGAAAACAAGGTGTGCATTTTAATATCAAGGCATTGCCCCTTGCAACACAGCAGAATCCAGCATGGCATGTTAGAAAAGGAGAAGAATCTTCTTAATTAAGTTATGGGGACAAATTTTCCACAGACATGCTTTCTGCCACAATCACCATCATCAATGTTCATCTACACTACTTAAAAATAATATTTACCATGGCTAGTTTGCTGTTAGCCCTTATGTGACAAAAACAGAAAAAATAAACAGGTACAGAAACACACAGGAGCAGCCTTAACTACCATTCTTTTGTCAACACAGTGACAGCTAACCAGGTGCAACACACTCATTGCAAATTATTAAATCTGCATGTCTTGGAATCACAGCAGGAGTTTTTGTTAAGGTGATAGCTGTTCAAAACACAAATGGCAGATATTTTCTGTCATATTCCTTATTTTAGACAACAATTAACAGAGCTGCCAAACAAGTTAGAATATGCATCCCTTGGACGAGCAAGTGCAAACGTTGGGTTTTGCTAGCTTCTAGTAAGGTTATTGCAAACAACAACAAAAGCAACAAAAAAAAAAAAATTAAAACAGCTCACTTGTGAGTTTCTCAGCAATTGATTTTGCTTAGCTTGGGAACTACCAGGAGTACTCCAAACTATAAATACAAATTTTGCTGTCATATTTTCTTATCTCAAGTACTTGTCTAGTACTTCAGGGTATCTCTTTCTGAGGGTATTTATGGAATAAAACAAAATACGTGGCAAGAGTGGCAAAACATGTTTGTTGGTGACTAAAATACACAAATACTCTCTAAAGTGCAGAGGTACTGCACCTGTTTCTACAGAGATCAGACAGGTTTTACAGATCTGATAATTGTTTCCACCAGGCCTTCACTTCTGGTTGCCACACCCTTCTGCCCTTTGCCACTGACAAGGAACTCATTCTGTGGATTTCATTCATTCCCTTTTTTTCTGTCTCATATCTCAAGGACAGAAGCAGCTGGGACATGAATGGAGTGCTAAACAGAGCAGCAGGAAGGTAAATGGAGCCACAGTCAACAAAGGGGAAAAAAAAAGGTAAGGGGAAAAAACATGGTGAACCACTTCTTCCTCTCCTTAGCACTGAGCTACATGAAGGTAACCACAAAAGTACTTGTTTATTACAACCCACGTGGCATGATGGATGTAGGTGCTGCTGGAGAGCAGTCTCTTTAGATTTGGACAAGATAGTCTAGACCAAAGGCATCAATACATGCTAAATAAACTATAAATGTACTTGGATCTGGAACCAGGGGGGAAAAAAAAAAGTCATCATCCACACTGTTATTTCACAGTCTTTATCCAAATATCTAAAATCTCTCTTGTTCCTCTTTTCCCAAGATGATAAAACAACAAAGCCAATTAAATAGTTTGCAAAAAATGATGCAGCCAATCAATTTGCAATGAAGACTTTAATATATATATGTATATATGAAGCAATTTTAACAGCAATGACAGCAGCATCA
Source organism: Tichodroma muraria (assembly GCA_013390105.1). NCBI lineage: Eukaryota > Metazoa > Chordata > Aves > Passeriformes > Sittidae > Tichodroma > Tichodroma muraria. Next base: position 8,844 of record WAAG01015806.1, on the reverse strand, counting down.
GAATAAGCAAATGTAGATGGCTATCCTCCCTTATTTAGCTGTAACAATAGATTCTGACTTTGGATAATGTCAGAAAATTTTCAAAACCAGTAGGTGGGTATGGTATATTTTTATAATTCTCTTTGGACTTTACGTCCAAGTTGAGAGGTTTAAAAATAAACAAAAAGCTTACAACTACAACTTTTAAGTTCCCATGTACAGTTGTTACTGTAATCTTTTCTATACATAATTACCTATGTAAATCTCTAGAACTAGATGCCACCAACACATCTCTTATTTCTTCTCTCACCACTTCCACTGATGCTTTCATACAGAAACATTTCCATTTGTTCTTTCTTTATACCACCAGTAACATTTCGATTGCATATTTGTATCATCCTTTCACTTGAAACTTAGTCTAATGTAATTTCTGCTTCAATCATACAGCTCTACTGAGAATCAATGTCATTCTTTCCAGACTAAAGCCTTGAAGGAAATAATAAAGTACATCATGTGCTATCTAGAGACTTTCACTTCCTCAGAGTGGTACTAAATCTAACTGTAGTTCTTAACAAAATAACCTCATTCAAGATCAACTTTGTAAACTCTAATAAATGAAGGGCATAGTTGACATACAGGAAAGCAGAGATGTGTTTCAGAGACCCTAAAAAAATCCAGATGCTAAAAACTTGACCCTACAGAGACCTCATGAAGTTTGACAAATACAGAATCCTACACGTGGAAGCAACAGAACGGGCTGAACAGCAGCATTGTAGAAAAGGACCTTGGAGACTTAGACAAAAATTTGAGCATGGGTCTATAGAAGGCTTTGCAGCAAAGACAGTCATACTCAACTGCCTTAGGAAGAACATATCCAGTCGATGGAATTCCTCCCCGTTCAGTCTGAATTTGGAGCACTCTGCCCACACATGGATTTACAGACAAGGAAATCATTGGTGCTCTGTAGCAGGTCCAGGGTACACCTTAGTGGAAAGCATCTGCGGAGATGAATGGAGTCAGCCTCCTTCAGGAGTGCATAGTGTCAAAATGAGAGGCAAAACAAACTGTGACATGGAAAATTCCAATCAGGATTCAGGTAAAAACTTTTTAACCATAAGACTACTCAAACATTGAACAAGAGTCCAGAGCAGCAATATTTTTTCCATCCTTGGATATGTTCAGCATTCAACTTCACAGAGCATCAAACTAGCTAATAAAATTTGACCCTGTTTAGTGCTTTCCAACTTAAATTATCCTATGAATACTAAGGAAGTCTCTAAAATCAAATCACTCCCTGTAGTCTTATTCATACAAATGAAGTCTGACGTAATACAGGTGGAAAGCTTTGGTTAAAAACTGTAATTATATTGCAATGGGAAAAAGAAAAATCAAGTTACCTAATTTGTGTCAAACACATCTGGATTCATAACCATCCTACTTTTGTTGTCATTTAGCAATGTTCCAGCTATTTTCGAAAGCCTGCATTTTAGTTTCTATTATCTTCTTCCACGTACCTACAAGTTATTTTCCTTTTAATGAAACAGAGAGGAAAAAAGTCTCATTTAATGAAAACTTCAAAGTTACATTCAAGTTCCAGGGGAAAAAGCCAAACAACTCCATAGTTTTCCAACTACATCCATTTTTAATTCCAGGGCGAATATGAGAGTGTATAGTATGAGTGTTCCTGTGCACCTGTGACAGGTTCCAGGAGGGGAAAGCACAGAATTTTTGAGCAGTCTCAAATCTGGCTTCTAAACACTGTCTTATTGGTATTGATATCTTCTGTGAATCCTGACTAGTTGTCTCATTGACTAAAATGGCAAAAGTCCTCATTACAAGAATCTAGAATTGTAAATTTTCCCAACAGGGCAACAGTTATTCGTAGACAATAGATTCCTAACTCTAATAACCTTGTTTTTATCAGACAGCATGAGGAAACATCCAACCCTGACTTCTCTGTTGTGTTTTAAATTTTTAATACCCTGAACTCTAGTTTAAGGTAGAGTACCTTCAACTGATGAGCACACAACTCATACGAATTTTAATGGTAAATTGTTTTCCCTTGTTTTTAAACAACTGAATCAAGGGTGTAAATCAATGTTGGGGGTTGGGTTTCTTTCTTACAGAATTTTCTCCCATACATTGCATGGGAACTAATTACTGGGTACTTATGGGTACTCAGGAAAGACAAAGAAAGTGGCTGAGATCAGGGGAGAGGGTGGCATCGGGGGACTTCACTGCTCANGCTCCTGACACATCTTGTGCTGTGACACCCTGGGCTTTCTGCTCACCCCGGCCGCTGTGACGGTGACAAAGGGGAAAGTGCCTGCGGTGAAAGACTCACTGGGCCCTGATTCTCTTTTGTTGTTTTTGCTGTTGTTAATACCATAGTTTTTGTTGTTATTTTGTTTATCTTGTTATATATAATAGTAAAGAACTTATTCCTCCCCTTACATCTTTGCCTGAGAGCCCTTTAATTTCAAAATTATAACAATTTGGAGGGAGGAGGTTTTGCATTCTCCATTCCCAGAGAAGCTCCTACTTCCCCTAGCAGACACCTGTCTTCCAAAATAAGACAATCAGTCAGACACTTGGTATCTTTTCCTAGTCAGGGGTGGAAGATTATCATCCCAGACCATGATTCCGCCTCTTATAAAGACATACTTATTCAAGAGCTGCCAGACGTGGCTAAAGAGGAAACCTAGATGACTAGATCTTGTCAAATATATAACATTAAATGATTGCACATTCCCTGGGCCTCCCTGGAGAGAGGACTGAAAGGTAATACTTGCCTGAATCAGTGTTGGGGCAGAAACTGGATACCATCTCTCTCACCACCCAGAAACACTGCTATACCATACCACAGTCTCAGTGGAACCCATTACTGAGAACATTCCACAGGGGTTTTAATGTAGATTCATTTTCCCTTATGTCTGAAGGAGTTAAATCTTACTACAACTATATGATTTTCATCTGAATAACTTCATACTATTTTTCAACATCATGATAGCCTCACACAACTCTTGAAGTTACTGTTACTAAACAGAAGCAAGAGTTAAAAAATCAGTAAATAGTCCTTTTTTGCTTTAGAAAAAGTGTTTTCACTTATTAATCAAAGCCTTAATTACAGTGTATTTCAACATCCATCTATATCCACCCTACTTAACAACATAGAAGTATAAATCCAGGAGCTGTATATGAATTTAACAAACATCTAGTTTCTTAGTATTCAGATGAATACATATGTCTATATACAATAGATAATTTTTGCATGTGTTCTTTAATCCGATTCTCCAAAAAGCTTATCTAAGGCTTTGTGAATTTTACATGCGTGAGATGCTGAGTAGCTACAACTGACCCTGGTAAGTAAGAGCAGTGTCAAAAGTTCTTTTCCTTGGCTTTCCAGTTTTGCAGCTGTAAAAACTAAAATTTACACAAAATCAGCACAAGGTGTGATATACCATTAACAATGTCCAGCAAATACTTGCTATTTCTCCTATTTTTCTAGTTCTATACAGCAAAATATAATCTTTATTAGATACCTACTCTGAGATTACGCAATTGATTGAGAATAATTTTACTTGAATAAGCACAAAAAATCCTATGAAAATTTATTTCTAAAGCCTTCAAAAAGTTATGATGAAGAAGCAAAGTTAAAATGCTTGAAGTCTTAAGAATTTTAAAAAATAAAAATGTAAATGTAAATGACATTAAACAGTGACAAGTAGACATGTCATCACTAAAGTAAATGACATGTCTACTTGTCACTGAAATTCACTGTATTTGGGAACCTCTTTCCCACCCATTGAAAAAGCCAAATATGTGCTCCCCTACATAGGCACTCTGCTTTCAGAAAAAAACATCAGCCTTCATGAAGTGAAAACAACTGCTGTCTGCTTTAGAAGTACTTCCTCAAGTCAAAAAAAATTGATTGAGTGAAGGCCTAAATGAGAATTCTTTCTGATTTTATGAGGAACCCAAATTTCACAACCTCTATGCCACCCATATGTATCTGGAAGAGATTTACAGAATAGTGGGAAAATCTATTTTAAATCATGTGAAGATCAGACTTAGCTTTTACAAGTTAGTGCTTTCCAACTTAAATTATCCTATGAATACTAAGGAAGTCTCTAAAATCAACCTACCTCTATATTTTCTACCTCTATATTTTAACAGAACTAAAAACTATTTCAAGGTGATACCTGAAAGCAGACAAGAGGAAGAAGAAATAAGGAAATATCAAGTTTCTTTTCCCTCATCCTTCCCCTTTTTATCTTTTCTGATGTATGGGTGATTTCTCAGCTGTCATTACTGTGTTCTGGCTGTAAGGCTCTGTCAGGGGCTGCCATCCAACTCTCTAAGCAAAGGTCATCAGTGGCAGGGATTGGGAAGTATTAGAGAGCTTACAGGGAGACAGAGATAATGACAAAAATCCAGTGTTTTAAGCCCCCTGCCATACCCCTCCCACAAAACCCTCATAATGAACTTTCTATGCTATGAGGTCTTGGGGGTTTTTTTAATCAACACTCTGTTGTAAGTTTTACTGAAAATAAATTATGTATTTTGCTACATCTCTTCATAACCTAGTTCAACCTTTTGGATTTTAGCTACCAATGCACAGATCAGATTAAAAAATAAGCAAGCCCCAATCTCTAAAATAATCTCTATACAGGCCACCTGATGCACAAACGTGCCCTAGCTCAACATGCAAAATTAGGTCAATAGTGAATAATGGTTTAACCTATTAACATCCCAACACACCTAATAACCAACCGAGTACCCAATGAGCCTACAACCATATGGGTATAACCATTAGAAGTTAAAACAGTTTTTCACAGTGCATTGCAACAGGAAAGCCTAACAGCTTTGCCATAGGAACAAAGGCAAGGCAAAAGCAACTGAAGGGGCAAATGCCAAATTATAAGCTTGAAACCTCCAATGTTCAAAGTGTTAGAAGAGAAATCACATGAGCATTTGATGAGTGACTTGGTTGACTCAACAATAACAATAATTATTGTGGAAGTTATTCTGGTGATGTGCAGTTGATTGGGCTTGCTTCCCACTCATAGTGTATTAGTTCCCTGATGCAAGGCTCCAGAGCTATTATAGTAATGATAAATAACACAATTATTATATTAGTGATGAATAGTTTTGCATATGGTTAGTTAGGCTATTATCAAGGTAAATGAATAAAAGAAATAAGCAAAACTTGCATCTTGGTGATTTTCTTGGGAAAAACTGCTTAATCACCTCGGTGAAAATAATAGCGACAAGCAGTGACAGAGTGCAAAGCTGTACCCTCCAAAATTCCAAACAGCAGCCTATACCACCAACTGAAAAGATGCTCTGGAGCATCAGGATGAATCGGAGGGCCAATCCACATCCCACATCCCACATCCAGCCATTGGCAACAATGTAACATCACACTTCTAGAAAAGCAAAGTGTGAAAGACAAATATGGATGAGGTTTGATTGCTTCCCAGTTTTTCTCAGAAGACGTTCTCAATCTCAGTCACTTCCTCACCAGAGTATGTGCCAAGTAGAGTTAACAAGCACAAAAAAAAACTTCTCCATCCACCACAAATCACATCATTAAAAGAGGAAGGCAATTCATTTTCCAATTCATCTTAACCTTATCTCAGATTACTTTTATCAAAGTGCCTTAATTGAAACCATATTGTTATTTATATAGCAAAATTAAGCATATATGAATGTTTTATTCATCGAAAACTCAGAACTTTAACACAAACTTTAGCCCTTTTTCAAGTTAATGCTACATTTTCTGCACTTGTAATTGATTTCCTTCACGTAATCATAACCCCCAAAATAATTTCTCCTGTCAAAATACTAAAAGGTATCTTCATCTTAGCCATTCTGCCATATGTCTGCAGTATAAAATCCCATGCCAGGCTATAATCAAGCAAGAAGAAAAGTAAGATAAAGGCTATAGATGTTCCTGCATATCTTATTAGGTAGTAGTTGGCACAGAACACCGCACAGGATTTTTCACTCCTAATTTTCTATCTATCTACCTCCCTCTCTTCAAAGCAGGCTTCCCATGGCATAAGAGAAAGTGTGATTGAAAACTTTTATTTTGGTAGAATTCTCAGTTTCTCCTTAAGCCACAATGTGACCACGCGCCAAGGACTTTGGGGTATACTTGATTTAGTCTCTGCAGTAGTATTCAAATTAAGGGCTCCACATAGAGATGAAAAATATTTCCTGAACACCCAGGTTCATATTATAATTATAATGCTTGCAATTTTTGTACGTTTCTATCAATATAGTAGTATTAACTTTGCTAGCATAAGTGTTCATAAAAATCTGTATTACTTTGCATACGAGCAAAAGACTTTAAGACTGTGCCAAATCTTTCTTAAGTGAAATTTGGCATTTACAAATATGTACTGTATCAGTCCATCACCTTCTGTTCCACTGATTTAGTCCTAATTAGTACAGTATGGACGGCAAAATTAACCTACCAGCTATGTTCATTTAGTGAAGTAAATTATAAACTACCCTTATAATGCACTGGGTGTTACTTAATCTACGAACCCACATGAGATCCTCAGTGTGTTTCTGCCTAAAGCAATCAGAACCTTAATACCACATTTCATAAAACAGCCAAAGCAGAGCTATACAGCTGACTCAGCAGGACAGGAGGAATATGAACAGAAGTGTGATAAGGTGAACTGAAGGTGTAACAAATTACTCAGCAAAATATTTTTTGTGTTGGTGGTAGTTCAAGGCTATTTTTAACACATTTTGAAAAATGCAGGAAAATAAAGAGGAGAAAATGAGACTATTAAGTTGAAAAGACAAAGGAGAGCAGTAAGAACATCCTCAGGTCTAATATTTTTAGACGTTACTGAACAGTTCCTCAACAGTAGCACTGGGAACACAGTTATAGTCTGCATTCCAAGAGTCAGTGAAACTCCAGCACAGGCAAACTGGTGTCTCTTCAGGCAGTTCTAAATCAGCTTATTGAGACAGCAGCAGCTACACAGGCTCTGTGATATGTTACTGCATTACTGAAAGCTAGGAAAAATTCTAGACCAGAGATGCACTGACTTGCTTTAAATGAAAGCCAATTATTTACCTGACGATAATTTAAATGACCTGGAGCTTTTCATTCCAAAAATTTTCATTAATTTAATCCAAATAAATATTTCCATGTGCACAAAGTTATGTAAGTCACCATAGCATAAACAACATCTAAACCAATGAGAACAAAAATAGTTTTTTGTTAAATCAAAGCAACAGCTTAATATTTCAGCAAATTGTAAAACTACAAGATTACGAAGAAGTACCTGTGACCTTAAGGAGCCCCTTTATAGATGCTGCTATTCTAATCTATTATTCTACCAGCTCTACCTTATTATTCTACTAATACTAATTCCAGCAAAGGGATGGAAGACGTGCCAAGGGCCATCTGTTTTTTTCATATACATTGTGCAATATTCATCTTTCTCCCAAAATCAGCCTGCTCATACAGGGCTCTGTTTCAATAAGACTAAGAGATACTCAAAGATGTTTCAAAGCATTTACCCAGGGGTTAGCCACCGTACACCTCAGAAGGTATGAGCCTAGAAAAATTCTTAGGGCAGCACAGAGCAGAGACCTAACCCTGAAGAGAAACTCTCATTACAGGACATTGCTTCCCTTCTGTTGTGTTCCCATTCTGACATAGATGTTCATAGTTTTATATTAACACAGAATCCATTTTCACATTGAGCATCCCTTCTTGCTTCCAGATTAAAAACACAGATTCTATTTTCCTGCTCCTAAGATCGATTACCTTTCATGCTGCAGCCAGCTCTTCCATTTGTAATTTTCATACAATTTTCACAGTCATTTTTGTTAGAAGAAAACAAATAAATTCATGCAAATTCCTTCAATCTTAGCATTAACAGTTGTAGACAGGTTATGTTAGGCTAAAGTTATTTACATTGATATTTTAAGCTGGTTCTTAAGGGGAAAAGAATTTTTAGAGAGATGATCTAGTCTTCGCGTCCAGAAACATTTATACAACAAATTCTCTCATTTATGAATATAAAAATCTATAATTAATTGTTGGAAGTCAAGAAAGGCCGTAGTTACTGATTCTTGGCCTTTAACCCCAAAGTCCAAGAGAAAATAAATAAATAAATCTTATTTGTAGATTTGTGTCTCAAATTCACATAACACCTGCAAACAGCAAGAAGGGTGCCCTATTCTATCCATCAAGTATGGTGACAGATTAATAAGATATAACGTGAACAAAACACTAAAAATAAATCAGACATGTCAAAAGCGGTGATTGCATTCTCAAGTGTATTTTTGCTTCCACAAAGTTACATTAGTATGTCACAAAATATTTTGTGTGCACAGAGCCAGAATGACATTTGCACCTAATGCTCAATGCTCATAAAGGAAGAAAACATCCTCATTACAGAATATATCAAAATGCCTAAAGGCGACACCAAATAACAGGTAAGAGGGGAATCACATGAAATGATGTAGACAGGCTACTTCAGGGGGTAGGGGAGCCTGGAGACACTGATACCATGCTAAATTTTGCTAATCATCCCACTCTCCCTTCGCATTCACTGGTAGTGTGCAAACAATGGCACCAGTGTTCTTCAGGGTGTGCGGTGTCCACACAGAGATTGACACGCAGACACAGAGACTGACGCCTCTGATTCAACTTGGTCATTTAGCACGTGACCTACAGCCCTCTAAAGGATGCTTCCTTTGAGTTTGGAAAGCTTTACACTAAGCCCTTGCATAACTACCAGATGGTGGACATGACACTTTTCACACATCTTTTACAGATTTACTAAAAATTGACAGAACAGACACATACACTCTGACAACTACGCATCT